>OY365785.1:24998132-25170632 GCA_959347405.1 Napeogenes sylphis
ACGACATTTACAAGTCGCTAGAGTGCCCTGAAGGCCAAAAACGACTCTTTAAATTAGCTAAAGCACGGCAGAAGAATGCGAGAGACATTTCACATATTAAGTGCATAAAAGACGATAGTGGAAGGGTATTGATGAATGGGGAGGAGATAAAAGATCGCTGGAAGGGATACTTCGAAAGGCTGATGAATGAAGAAAATGATTGGGACAGAGTATTAGAAGATCCGCCGTTAAACATAGGTCTGGTGAGGGAAATTTGTGAGGAAGAAGTGAAAATGGCCGTAAAGAGTATGAAGAATGGAAGAGCGGTGGGACCAGATGAAATACCAGTCGAAGTGTGGAAATGTGTGATGCGGATGGAAGGAGGTGGCTGACTTTATTCTTTGGTAAGTTGCTGCACGAGAACACGATACCGGATGAATGGTGCAGTAGTACGCTAGTGCCCATCTTTAAAAACAAGGGTGATGTTCAGGATTGCAATAACTACCGAGGCATAAAACTTATGTCACATACGATGAAAGTGTGGGAAAAAATACTTGAGAAAAGAATAAGAGAAGAGAGTGAAATTTCCCAAAACCAATTCGGGTTCATGCCGGGCCGAGGGACTACGGATGCCATTTTCGCTCTTCACCAATTATGCGAAAAATACAGACGGGTTCACAAAAACTTGCATATGGTGTTCATAGACCTAGAAAAGGCATACGACCGTGTACCCCGAGAGGTTTTGTGGTGGACCTTGAAAGAGAAAAGAGTGCCAGGTAAGTATGTGGAGCTGATTGGTGCTATGTACATTTCATCATGTACACACGTTCGGTCGTCCGCTGGCAATACCGATGAATTCGGTGTGGCTGTAGGCTTGCACCAAGGGTCAGCTCTAAGCCCCTACCTTTTCCTGTTGATTATGGACGCCTTGACGTCAGACATCCAGGAAGAGGCACCCTGGTGCATGCTATTCGCCGACGACATCGTTCTCGTTGGTGAAGATGGACTCGAGGTACAGAGTAGACTAGCGTTATGGCAACAGAAACTGGAGAGTTTTGGCCTAAGGATCAGCAGAACAAAAACAGAGTATTTGTTCTGTGACTTTGGCGGATTATCCGGTCCTGTTGCTATCATGCTAGATGGCGTAGCACTGCCTACTTGCTCGGATTTTAAGTACCTCGGTTCACTCTTGCAGGGGGATGGAGATATAGACCGCGCTGTGGAACACAGGATCAGCTCAGGATGGATGAAATGGCGACAGGTCACAGGTGTAACTTGTGATCCCCGAATGCCCATCAAATTGAAGGGGAAAATATATAAAACAATTATCAGACCTGTCGTCATGTAAGGATCGGAATGCTGGCCTGTTAAGAAAAAGGATGAAAGGAGATTGCATGCAAATGAAATGCGGATGTTGCGATGGATGTGTGGAGTTAAGAGAATGGACAAGATACGAAATGAGTATATAAGAGGAAGCATGAAAGTAGCACCAGTGACCGATAACATGAGAGGTAGACGATTAGCATGGTATGGACATGTAATGCGGAGGGACGAAAGACAGGTTGTGAAAAGAGTATTAGATCTGCGTGTGGAAGGATACAAAGGTAGAGGACGGCCCAAAAAGAGATGGATGAATTGTGTGATGAATGACATGTTTTTGAAAGGCGTGGGTGAGGAGTTGACGGCTGATAGAGATAAATGGAAGAAAAATACATACTGCGCCGACCCCAAATAATGGGGACAGGGTAGGAGGATGATGATGATTTAAAAACTACAGTACCTAAGTGTTTCTAAAAGCTTTGGGTTCTAAGTTTATTTTAAAACGAGCTTAAGGACTCTAATTTCAAAGCTCTTTTTAGACTTATTAAGGAATATCTAATTTGATTTTACAAGTAAATTATATTGGGAAATAATTATATTATTTAAAAAATATATATCTGTCAAACATGTCGTCTAAATCACTTTGACAAAATATTTAACGATGATTTTTTTTTTTTTTTTAATACAATATTTATTAATATCAGCCGGCATCGAATTTGTGATCTCTTAGAGTCCGTTTAAAGTGTCAACATCGTTTTAGTTCTTAGAATATATTCCATAATTCAAGAATATATTCTAAACATCCACTTTATCTTGTCGCGTAATTAAGGCAATCTCATTCTTCAATCTTGCCTTTGATCAACATCAAACAACGTGTAATATTAAGACATTAATCTTGAACTAAGTAATAAGTTTAAGTAATAGTCCTTGGTATAAGAAACTCCTTGTATTTCTCATTTCTTAAGAGTTAACCTGGCCTCAGAAACGCCATAAAATTATTTTTGTTTTCCTGCTAACTAGAATAAAAACATAAAAAAATCAAATCGTTTTATAATCTTTTTTAAGCTTTAAGTACTATCTTAAAATATCTTTAAACATGTATAGCTATATTAAGCTTATTTAAATTTTAAATAAATGTAGAATTAAAAATTAAACGATGCGGACAGGGTTTAGAATCCGTGACCTCAAGGCTTAATTCACCGAGACGGACAGCGATACGGTAGCTCAGTTGGTAGAGCGACGTGACGGTTTCCCAGTAGTCACGGGTTCGAATCCCTGCCCGTATCGGTTTATTTTTCATTCTATATTCATATAAATTTAAATAAGCTTAACATGGCTATACATGTTTATAGATATTTTCAAACATTAATTTCGGTAGTGCCATCTTTTCAATGTTTATCTATACTGCAAAGTTAGAAATATTGGTTAGGATTTTCGAAAGAAACCTAATAGATGTCACCACCGTCCTGATAAAGACGATCACATATAAAATGCTTAATTCACCGGTACGTTAGCCGATACGGTAGCTCAGTTGGTAGAGCGACGGGACGGTTTCCCAGTAGTCGCGGGTTCGAATCCCTGCCCGTATCGGTTTATTTTTCATTCTATATTTATATAAATAATTATCAACATTATTTTACAATATAAATTTAAAATTAACACAATACGATTTTTAGGTAATTATTACATTTACGTACTATTTAAAATAAATAAAAGAATAATATTTTTTACAAAAGTATTATGTGCGCGACAGTACAGACGCGCTGTTATCCCCTCTAAATTTCGCTCAGGGTTAAACGTAAATTTCGCGAGATATATCGCTGTATCCCAAAAAAAGGAATTATCATTAAAGAAAAGAAATCGATAAATTCACATTTATTCGTTTATTTTATTAACATCGTTATATCAAACCTATACTTTAGATTTTAAAATTCATATCTCATAGATATATATCCATATAAGACAGCTTTTTCGATAGAAAATTTTCGAACTGAAACTGTTTAATAAGTTTATTGGTAACAAAAGTTCAGCATTCATAAATTTTAACGAATCTCTAATATCTTTAAGTATACAATGTCACGAGGAACATTAATCATTACGAGGGTGGATGAGGGGAATACATACTGGCATTTTAAGATTATTTATGAAAAACAAATTTTAAAATAGATTTTATAATAAAATCTCTGTTTGCTTGATTTGGAGAAAATGATTTTTCATAATAAGTAATGGCTTTCTCTGTCCATGGCTAATTTGGGAAAACAGTTGTTATAAAGTTCGAAAGAAATTCATGTTTGTTTGTAGATGTGCAATTAACAAACATCAATTATAATATCACCATTTAGCAGTTTAAACAAATTTGAATAGATTGTTTACAAACTTGAGTTTACAATTTGTAATGTTATTTCATAGAGACTTGAATACATTGTCCCAGCCTCGCAGGATATAACATTTTATATATAATAGACTCTATCGGAAATGATATATATTAAATTTCTTTAGGAATATGTGACCATTTTGAAGCTACGTAGACTTAATAATTTCACTTATTAATATAGACACTTTGTTTTTATTTTCTTCTTAAAAACCATAACAAAGGGCATAAGATCTCCGATAAAATAAATTGCGTGTCGAAAAACTATTTTAGGTGTTATACTCAATGAATGAAACATAAATTGTTATATTTTTCTTTCTTCATTTGATGTATTTATTTAGCAAGCTCGTTATTAGAATCTTGTCACGTCTAAAGCTGACTTGAGTGTTATGTTAATGTGAAGTAACAGCTATATAAGCAAGTAAGCGTTCCCACACACACGTACGCTCAAACACATGTATATATTTTTCCACACACAATAATTTAAACGTCGTAACTCATTTACTTTACTATCTTATAAGTCGTGAATTGTTAGGGTTTTAGCAAGCTCTCATTGCAACCAATCATATTTTTCACAGCTATCTTATTATATTAACCGTAACATTAGATACCTCCCACTATGACGCAAATCGAATAAGGATGATAACCTCTCCTTTGTCCCTTTGAGTATCCACTTCACACTATTCAATATTGTATTTCAGTTCTTGTTATTTACTACTGTATTGCAATGCAATTAATCTATAAAACTATTTTTGTTATATTATAACTGTATTGTTTTAAGTTCAAATGTTAATCTGAAACTTTATATACAATATCTCTTCGTAAATTTTAATCATATTAGTCCTTTCTTGTTGTTTACTTTCTTTCTATCAGCCAGCATTTTTTAATTGTTTATTTATTAAACTTGTCAGTTCTCGGTCTTTTTGTGTTAATTTAATAAAATAAAAACTGAATAATGCTTTCGCTGTTTAGTTTAAATAAATGTTTATTTACTTCTTCATTACTACACAACGTTAATAAACATTAAGATATTTTACAAAGAATTTAAACATTTACAATCATTACAACGTAATATAAATTAAATTTTATATAAATTATTCAGTTGCCATTCCATTGAATTTAAAATGTATTTTTTTGTGTTTTTATTAACTTTCGAGTTATTTAGTTATAAAAATATCAATATTCTAGGATTAAATAGACATGAGTCTATCAATATCTATAAATTCACAATGAAACGCTTATGAAAGTGTGTCATTGTGAATTTATATAATAATCAAAAAGACATTCCTATTATAATATCTTAGTGAAGCAACATTCGAATTCTTTTTAAGGTCGATTATATTGGAAAAGCTATATGCCATTATCGGTCCAGTAGTTTCGGAGCCTATTCAATTCAAACTAACAAACAAATCTTTTTTCTTTATAATATTAGTATAGATGAACGACCAAACGCAGAAATACAGACATCTAGGCTTATCACATACATACATGTCCCTGTCAGGAATCGAACCTGAGCTCCATTGCGCCGCTACACATTAGGCGTCTGCGCTAACCACTCGACCAACGCGACGGGGCGGAAGAGAAATATTACAACAAGACAATAAAATACTGAACCTGACACATTAAATTCCTTATTTGGTGTGAAACAGATTTCAAATACAAATTTAAAATAGATATAATGATATAAAACTTGCGTCTGGCTGTTGATTTTTTATATAAGTGTAATAAGTAAATAATGTCAATGTATATAAAGCTTTTAGTAACCCATTTGTATGCAGCATGTGTGTATAAGCTAATGTTACAATTTCTTTTATAAGCAAAATAGCCCTGATATTATAATACCATAACGAACTTTTAAAATGCATTTCAAATTAATTCTTGCAAATTAAATAACAAAATTAAATTAAATAAAAAATAACGTTTTTTTATTATCTTTTTTTTTGTGCGTATTTGATATAGAAATGTTTATTATTTAGATGAGAGGAAAACATTTACTTGCATTTTTTTAAGATTACAGGAATATCGTATATATATTTAAAAAGTAAAAATATTTTCTTTTTTTAAATAGGTTATTTTTTTATGTATAATATATAAATTACAAATAGAAAAGTAAAATGATTATTTATTTACGTTTTGATATTGATAAACTATTTATTAAATACTAACCTGATTTCGATTTAACATAAATAAAATTAAACATCCGTTTTATAAATTGTCTAGTCTGCCAATAACTCGTTTTGCGGTTAGTTAAACTTTGAACGAAGTCTGATACCAGACTAAACCGTGTAATTTGAAATTGAAGTATTTACTTATGTTTAAAAATTCAAACCAGCGTAATATCTTTCAATATGAAAAATGGAAAATTGTTTAAAACTTCGAATAACATGCTTTTAAACTTTTTATCTTGATCAGAGCAATCTTAATCAATTACAGTAATTTTTCTGTTTATATTTTTGGTCATTTTTTAATTTTTATTTATATTCACACTTTTTTATTAAAACAACAGAAAATATTTAAATTCCTAGATATTATGACGATAATAACTGAATGGTTTTAACTAAAACGAGTAGACTCACAATCCCCTGACGATGACAATTATGACTCTTGAATAAAGTATAAAGTACTGTAATATAAATAATTTACATAAATCTTCATCTAAGTAGTGACAGATAAGTTATGTTCTCTTTGCTAATTGTTTATTTTTACAGACAAAGACGTTATGTAAGCAGAATTAATTTAACTAACTCTGAAGAATATGAAATGAGTAAACCCTTGAAAATCGGAGTAATTAATTATATTTTTTCTTGATTATTCATAATATATAATAACATATTAACAAGATTATGAATGCAGCTTTTCTTCGCAACTTTATTAACGTTTATTCTAAACCATAAGAAATCATACCAGAGTCTATATAATTTCAACGCGTAAGATGTTGTAACCTGTTATGGTTGAATTATCTTACAATATTATCACTAACGGACTCTTTTTGTCAACTCGTAACATATACAAAGGAAAGTGTTAACACAGTGGTTGTAAAATAACGTATATGTTTTTATAAACTACTCTACTTTTACTCATTACTAGTTCAAATATGTTAATGTAGTAAATGCGTATAATACACATACAAAATAAAACACAGCAAGGTCTTTAACTGATTGCCGAGTAATAGTTTTATGCTAATTTATTTGAATAAATATATTCCCAAGATGGTCTGGTCTCATTTTTAATCTGGTCATTGAACCTACGTGTTAAGATAAATATTTTTTATTCCAAATCAAAATAGTTTGTTTATACTTCCTATAAATCAAAAAGTAAATTTACATTTTATAATTTATATTCGTTACAAACATATTTAAATTAGACATTTTTCATTATTAGACGACTTACTTAAAATATGATAGATGAAATCAGTTCTTTACTTATTATTATTCAAAAGTTTTACGTCTTATCGCATTGTTTTATGTGAGATAATTAAAGTAGTGGAGAATTTATAGGTCGGTCCCACAAATCTTGTTTTACAATAAACTTATGTACACATTCTTAGGCTAGTTTTACACCACGGCTTCTCTCGTCAGTATATACTAACCTTCGCCGTTATAACACTTTTTATAATTTGATTTATTTCGACAAGTTATCTTTCCGTCTTGATCAATGTAATAATATGTATTTGATATGCAAATTCTTTAAATAAATAGGAAACTGTACAATAAGGGAATGTATTCGAAATTTAAAAGTATTTAGTTTCAACACGTTAAAGGTATACATACATATTTCCAAAAAAATGGCCACCATATCTTTTATTCTATGGATTATTATTTAAAAAACATTTTCATTATTCGAACAAATACAGCTACGTTTAATCAAAATATTAATCTTGAAAGTAATTCAATTCACAACTACAAAGGAAAAAAGAAATATAATGAGAGTAGGTTACTTTACGAGATAGTTTTTAAATTAATTTTAATTTATCTACTTTACAAATCTCGAGAAAAGAACTTATATAAAGAACATTGTAATAACTTTCAAAGCCGCAGCCATCCACAAGACTATACCCTAGTACAATTATACTAAACACTTTCCGTTTATACAATTATTTAAATGAATTTAAGACTAAAGAATTCAACAATAATGTATTTACGCTTGAGATCCGTTTTTATGCTTTCTATCGGATAGCCAGAGGAATTGATATTTATTTATCAGAACCAACACAATAACAACAGTATTAGGAAGTAATTAATTTACCCGAATTAGTATTCATCTTAACAGATCATATGGATCGAAAAAACTGTAAAGTCAAGTTAAAGCTTACATATTTTTATAGCATTGACAGAAATGTCATTTTTTTTTTGTTAAAATAAAATATAAATATTTTAATCGCTTTTTGTAAGGGTTTGCTTACTATATTTAGATCTTCCAATGCTGCTACTGGCTTGTCTTTGAGGCTTTCCTGTCCTGTACAAAACGTAGCTAAGATAGCCAAGAGCCAATATTATTAATAGTAGTTCACCACTGCACTGGTGTGGATCAGTTGGTGAAAAAGGTTAAATTGTCATTCAATTTTTTTTTTCAATATTTATAATTTTGATCTCATTAATAATTTAAAAAAAAAGTATTTTTTTTAATACTATATACTATGTATATCCCTACCTTCTTTTTAACTTTCCAGAACTCTTTCAACCCTTCAAAGACATCTTCTTTCCATACCATGTACGTCTTCTGAATAGTGAATTAATGATTATTTTTCTTTGAGTAAATATGTAAAGTAACAATAAATGAATAAAGATGAATAGGAAGATAATAATTAGTACAAAATTTGTTATTCAAATAGGAATTGAGGGTGAAAATTGAGAATGACGTTGAAATCAAGATAAAGAGACTGAATGAAATTGGGTTAGGTTTGGAAATTGATGAAAGGATTAACATTTGGATTGAAAACTCTACCAAGCTCAACCTAGGGTTAGCTCATATCATATTCTTAGTCACTTATAATTATTGTCCAAGTAAGCAATTTAAAATCCTAATTACTAAGAGACATTCGAGCCTGGAATGTCGAAAGTATTAAAGTATATTATAGTATAAAGTATTTCTTAAAAGCTCGTTACCTGTGCTGAAGACTCCAGTGGTTTGATTAGTAATATTTGTTTTAGTGTCTAATCTAGATCTATAGATATCTACAATATCATAACAACATTATTTTATACACTAATAAGTAAAAGCAATATTACCAGACTTTGTCAAATTTATCGAATATACGCTATATGTCTGCTGTAACTGACTCTACCACTGTCATTGAATCATGAATGTGTCAATATTTAAAATTTCGTAGCTTATAGCTATCAAAAGGTATCTAATTAATAAATTATGTAATGCCTGTATTTTTATATATATATATATATATATATATATATATATATATATATATATTAACTCAACACTTTAGAATAAAATTTTCCGTCTCACAAAAATAGTTTATATTTTATATGCTTTTATTGTGTTTTTTTATTTAATTCAGTGCCTTTTCACTATCACTTATGAGTTCAAATATTCATATATATATAAATTATTGAAAAAAATATTTGAGCCACCTGTCTCATAGTATTTATATGTTAAATATCCTTAGTTTCTTAATATCGACTGTTATTATAAAATCATCCTAAATAGCTGCTTAAAAATATGGGAAACAGAACCTGATATTAATTTTCTAAATTATTTCATGACAATTTTATACACAAAGCACCATAAACTAATATAAAGTTTCAAACTTAATATGCAATTTTTAAGCACTTTTAAATATTCAACAAATATTTAAACTGTTTTGATTCATCTATATACTATAAAAAGAATAATTAATACTTATTAAAATAATAAATCAAGGAAGTAAAATATTTTTTTTTGTTTATTTAAAGTTTTGCAAGGAAATCAAATTAAAATACGATAAAATTAGAAGACATTATAATACCAGTAGTCCACAAATTTTAAAGTGATCTTCAATATAATTTTAGTAATCTCCTCGTTTAGACTTACTTGAATGTTATTGAGAAATGAATGAAGATTTTACCTTTATAGGATTATAATAATAATAATAATAATAATAATAATAATAATAATAATAATAATAATAATAATAATAATAATAATAATAATAATAATAATAATAATTCAGAGGGCCTTACCCTTCCGGTAGGCACGGGTATGCGACCCCGGATACCTCGAGCTGTTGTTGCTATTTTCCCCTTAACCTATCCACGGTAACAACATCCTTAATTTACTTTACTCCATCGCACTTTTCATGACATCTCTTCCTTTTTACCTTTTTCCTCCATTCCTATCACCTAAGCCTAGGTGGAACAGCATATGCCGAAGGCTGCATGACTAAGAGGGAGCTTAGTCGTTAGTATGCGAACTCCGGTTGCCAGGGAACTTCCGGTTTTACTTACCCTTGTCACGGTGAACGCAGGGCTCTGCCGTGATCGACCTTTTTTAGTCCCTAGCTACTCGTGGGAACAATATGAAGCGTAATAAATTAAAAACTACCCAGATATCTGTTGTAGATAATTCTACCCTTACCGCATCCCCTTCCTTATCTTCGTCCGCACCCACCTTAAGTGTTTTGAGAAGCGCACAGCCTTCAACCACTAAGGCAGGTCTCCCTAGACAGCGCATACGTTGGAGTGTTGATATGAACGAACACGTCATGCGCTGCTATTATCTTTCCACAAAATTAGAAAAACAAATAATTGGTTATCGGCCAGAGATGTGGCGTCTTTTCGTTCTGAAATACCCGGATTTAAACACAAGGGTGACAGAACAGAGACTTGTTGACCAGAAAAGAGTAATACTTGCCACAAAACGAATCGCAACTACAAGGCTAGAACAACTAAAATTAGAAGTGACTGCCGATCTCCGACCTGTTAGAGACAGAGATAATTCTAGTGAGGAAAAAAGCCAATCTATTGATACTGAGCAATTCGTCAATGTTAATCCTGTTCGCTCAGCAAAAACTGACGAACCAGTATCATTGATAAGCAAACAAGTCACCAGCTTTGAAGTGGAAGAAAATATAGCCTTAATAGCCCTACGCGCTGAATTTCTGAAGGCTCTCATTGAATTTTCTGGAACTGACCCACTCCATCGGCCACCTATTCCTCGCCAAAACTCTTCCCGCAAGTTGGCAATGGCTGTTCACGCTGTTAATAACAACCTACTGCCCCAACACCTAGAACAAAACGACAAAACTTTCGAAGATATTCAGACAGCCATTTATGCTGCTGCTATTGCAGTTGTCCGACATACAAGCGGGAAGGTCGTCTGCAGCCTGACAAAGTCTGGACCACTAAAAAGAGTCCCAGCCTGGGAGCAACGACTATCCCGGCAACTTAACAAATTACGACAAGATATTGGACGCCTGACCCAGTACATCCGTGGTATCCGAAGCAACAAAGTCGTCACCGCATACGATAAACTGCGAATGGAGGCGTTCCATCATACCAAATATGACCCACCCAATAAGACTCCGGAGGAAATTCTCGATACCTTACGACAAAAGATAGCCCTTAAAGCGAACCGTCTTCGAAGGTACCGAGCATCTCAGAAAAGGAAGATAGACAACGGCACCTTTAGGCAAAGTGAAAAGTTGTTTTACAGAAAACTTAGAGGAGATGTTGACAGAAAAACTGGTCACCCACCTTGCCTAGAGAATGTTGAGAACTTCTGGCGGGGATTGTGGTCTGAGAGTGTAAGCCACAATGAGGGCGCTAACTGGATTGTTCAGGTGGAGAAAGACCTTATGAATACCGAGTCCATGGGTCTGGTAGCCATTACAGCAGAGGATGTCACTAAAGCGGTGAACAAAACTCAAAACTGGAAGGCAACCGGCCCTGATGGTATACATAACTTCTGGTTAAAGAAGTTCTCTTCTGTTCATAAATACATTGCCGAATACTTCACTTCCCTTCTCCATACACCCGAAAAAGTCCCTCCATACCTCACCACCGGAATAACATACTTGCTACCTAAAGATGACGACAGCAAAAATCCTGCAAAATACCGCCCTATTACGTGCCTGTGCACTCTGTATAAGATTCTAACATCCTGCCTTGCAGAAAAGATGTATGAACACCTGGATAAACACTCGTTGCTAGCGACTGAGCAAAAAGGATGTATCAAGAAATCACAAGGGTGCAAAGAGCAACTTCTTATTGATACAGTAGCTACGGAGCAGGCATACCACAAGTCTCGTAATATCCACATGGCTTACATTGACTACAAAAAAGCCTTTGACTCAGTGCCACATTCCTGGTTGGTGAAGGTACTAAAAATATATAAGATCCACCCCGAGATAACCGCATTATTAGAACACATGATGTCACACTGGGAAACTCAGCTTACTCTCAACTATGGAGGAAAAGACATTAAAACCGGTCATATTCCTATCCGAAGGGGCATTTTTCAGGGAGATAGCTTAAGCCCCCTTTGGTTCTGTCTATCCCTGAATCCATTATCCTCGCTTCTAAACGAGACAGAGTACGGGTTTAAAATCAGAGGGACGAGAGGTAAGCAGTACAAACTGAACCACCTACTGTATATGGACGACATTAAAATCTACGCGACTAATAAACATGAACTCCGGGGGCTGCTTCAGACCACTGAACAGTTTTCTAACGATATAAAAATGTCTTTTGGGTTGGATAAGTGTAAAACTCTAAGTGTCCATCGAGGTAAGATACATCCATCCGATGGGTATGATCTCAAAGATGGAAACTCGATAGATGCTATGGTTGATGATGATGTTTATAAGTATCTGGGCCTGCAACAGTCGCTTCGTGTTGATCACAAAGAGATTCGGTTGAAAGTCATCAAGGAATACCATCGTAGGCTCAAGGCAATACTTGATACCGGTCTGAACGGGAAGAATACCTTTAAGGCAATTAATAACTTCGCCATACCCGTGCTTACTTATACTTTTGGGATAGTCAAGTGGCCTGAGACCGAGCTCGAAAAAGTTGAGAGAAGTACCCGCGTAATGCTGACAAAACATCGGAATCATCATCCGAAATCAGCAATTGAGCGGATCACTCTACCACGGGCCGAAGGTGGCAGGGGTCTCGTAGATATTAGCAGACAATGCGCTAAGCAGATTCAGAGTCTGCGTACCTATTTTTGTAACCAAAAAACGTCATCCCTCCACCAAGCAGTTGTTCATGCCGATAACAAACTGACTCCACTCGATCTACTTCATTCTAATAATAGTGAACTCTTGGTTTTGGATACTGAATATATTAATGCCAAAATACATCAGTGGGCATCAAAACCCCTACACGGCCGTTTTATAAATGAATTGCATCAGCCGCACATCGATCTTGGTGCCTCCACTAACTGGCTAAAACAAGGAAGCATATTCACCGAAACCGAAGGGTTTATGCTATCGATCCAGGATCAGGTAGTTCCTACGAGAAACTACTTAAAATACATTGTTAAAGCGGAAGTAGAGGATGAGTTGTGTCGTCGCTGTCGCCAATGCCCAGAAACCATTCAACATATAACAGGTGCATGCCAAGCCCTTGCTGCGACCGAATACACCAAGCGGCATAACGATGTTGCAAAAATCATCCATATGGCCTTGGCCGACAAACATGGCTTGTTGAAGGAGGAAATTCCATACTGGCAATACACCCCGAGTCCGGTTCTGGAAAATGATGATATCCAGCTATACTGGGACAGATCTGTCCTCACCGATCGAACCGTTGCTCACAACCGGCCGGACATTATCGTTGTTGAAAAAAAGAGGAAAAGAACATGGATACTGGATATCGGTGTGCCTAACTCTCATAATATTCAGACTTACACCTCTGAAAAGTTAATAAAATACCAACCACTTGTCGAAGAGATTCGGCAAGTTTGGGGACAAGTCGAGGTCACTATAATCCCTCTAATCCTCTCCACAACGGGAATAGTACCAAAACTCTTAACCAGTTCTCTGCTACAACTGGGGTTACCGGTCACTGTCCGAAACAGCGCGCAAAAAGCTGTTATTCTTCATACGACAGCAATTGTGCGTAGAGACGAAGCTTCCTAGCAATCCATGGATTCACCGTGCGGGTGCCGGGCCCATCGCGTTGCAAGGAGAGGAGTGCAAGCAGTGCCTGGGACTTGCGACCCAGGAGTAGGTTTAAGGGGCCCCTTTATTATGCGCAAAAACGCTCACCTTCACCCTCCACACTCCTCTCCCTACCTAACCAAATTTGGAAAGAACCCACTAATGCCGCCTTTGAAGTACGTTCTAGAAATGAACCGATGCTTGTTCTAGAAAGGCCAAGATCTTTAAGTAGGCTATAGAGAGATTTTGCTGTTATACCTCTCGCTCCCACTTCTACCGCGTACAAACTAACTATAAATTTATTCCTGATCAGTTCGTTGGTTAGTTCGTAATACTTATTGAGCTTGAATGTGTGATCCCTTGGGATGTTTGTTTCCCAAGGAACAGTAAGCTCCACAAGTATCACGCGCCTCAGATGTTTCGAATACAGGAATAAGTCCGGTCTGGATGACGAAACACCAACATCCCCAGGGATTTTATAATGCTTTTCATACGTGTCCATCATGAGAATCCAATCAGGAGCCGCGCCTAATATTGAATAAGGCTTCGGTTTTGATTTTTTGGAGGAGCCTTCTTTTACGAATTCTAAATCTATCCCTTTAACATCCCCGTCCCTAAAACTAACATCTTGCTTTTATATGCCGATGTTATTTTTGATAAAACCCGTGAAGGTGAATTGAAATAAGATAATAATAATAATAATAATAATAATAATAGCCTTTATTAACAAACCTTTAAATTCTAGATACATACAATCTTAATTCTAATTTATAACATAAATTATATTAGACACCAGTTTTTTGATTGTCTTGCTTTCCAGCATAGGCCTCCCCAAGTGTTCTCCATAGAGATCTATCCCTTGCTTTCCTCATCCAAGTCGTTCCTGCCACCTTTCTTATATCATCTTCCCATCTTTGATATTGTCTACCTTTGTGTCTCTTCTTATATTTAGGACACCATTCGGTCACTTCTTTGGTCCATTTTTCTGTCTTACTTCTTATTAAGTGACCAGCCCATTTCCATTTTAATTGATGGGTTCGGTATTTTATATCTACCATATTGGTTCGTTTCCTTATTGTAGCTAACCTAATTTTATCTTTTAGTTTTATGTTAAGCATACTTCTTTCCATCTTGTGTTGACAGGTTTCTAATGTTTTGATATTTTTATTCGTACAACTCCAAGTTTGACAGCCATAAGTCATGCTGGGTAGTATATAACTATTGAATATTTTTCCTTTTTCTTTAATTGGTATATCCGGATTCTTCATTACTTCTTTTAAAGACCAATATTTCTTCCATCCTATGTTCATTCTATTGTTTATTTCCTTTGTAGTTAAGTCTGTGGGAGATATTATTTGGCCCAGGTATGTATACTCGTCTACATATTCCAATTCAGTAGCATTGTTTAGTTTAATAGGATATTTTGTATAATTAGTCATTAACTTTGTTTTCTTAGTATTCATGGATAGTCCGACTCGCTCACTTTCGTATACCAGTTGATTTATCATGGCCTGTAGGATTTCTGGGTCTTCGCTTATTAATATAAGGTCGTCGGCGAATCTAAGGTGGTTTAGTAGTAGTCCATTAATATTTATACCGTATTTATTCCAATCGAGCTGTCGAAATACGTGTTCTAGGGTTGCCGAGAAGAGTTTTGGTGATAAAGGGTCACCCTGTCTGACTCCTCTTTTAATAGGGAAGTAATCTCCTACTTTTTCGGTCCTTACTTTTGCCTTCATATTCCCATATATGTTCTTAATTATACGAATGTATTTATTATGGACCCCTTGTGCAGTCAGGGACTCCCATATCTTAGCATGGTTAAGTGAATCAAATGCTTTGTTATAATCTATATACGCCAGGTAGTAATTTTTGCCGTATTCTTTGCATTTCTGAATTAATTGTTTTATTGTATGGATGTGATCCATAGTTGAATAGCCGCTTCTAAAACCTGCCTGTTCTCTCGGCTGATTTTCATCTAAGATTTTCGTTAGTCGTTCCATATAATCTTAGAAAATATTTTATACACATTTGACATTAGCGAGATAGGTCTATAGTTAGAAATATCGTCCATTTTCCCTTTTTTATGTAGTAAAATTATAGTTGACGTGGTCCATTGAATTTTTATATATTCAGTAGTTATAATTTCATTAATTAAGTCTGTGAGTTTGTTTAAAATAATTTCACAGGTTCCAATTAAAACTTCATTAGAAATATTATCTTCACCTGATATTTTACCTCTTTTCTGGGATGTTATAGCTTTCCTGACTTCCTCTCTTAGTATGGTGGGAATTGGTTCTTCAACATCTTTCGGGCTATTTAATATTTGTGTTACTTGTTTATCATTGTAGAGCTCACGATAGAAATCAGTCGCTGTTTCCAGTATATCATTTCTTTTTGAACGTAGTTTTTTGGTTTTATGATGTGTCATGTTACCAATCCAGTTTGTGTATTCCTGGAGTTCTTTCCATGCGTTTTTAATCCCTCCTGATTTTTCAATGTGTAGTAGTAGCATTTGTGTTCTCAGTTTATGTTTGTATTTCCTTATTTTTGTATTTATTTCTTTACTTAGTTTAGTTATCTCTTCTTTATTATTTTTCCTGTCTTTGAATAAAGGGGCTCTTTGCTTAAGTAAGTCTCTTGCTTCTGGTCCTATCTTGTCTTTTATAGTTTTGTCTGATTCTAGTTTTTTGCTTGTTTCTTTTAGTTTTTCTTCTATTATATCGTATTTATCTTGTACTATTTGGAATTTGTTTAATTGTGTCAAAGAAATCTTCAAGGATTCTAAGAGCTGGTCTGGTAGGGGAAGTAATATTGGTACCTTTTTGTTTTGTACGTGTTTCCTTGATTTCTTTGGTTCTAGTATACGTAAATGACCTCGTAGTAGCCTGTGATCGGTATTATAGTTAAATTTATTGAGAACTTCTACATTTAGGAACAGCCTTGGTTTGTTCGTAGTTATGAAATCTATTTCGTTTCTCACTAAGCCATTAGGAGATTGCCATGTCCATTTATTTTTAGGTTTCCTTTTATAAAAACTATTCATAATGTGTAAGTTATTTCCTAATGCGTAATTTATTAATCTTTGTCCATTATCATTTCTTTTACCTGATGTATAAGGGCCAAGTATCGTGTCTTCATTCTTTTCTCGCCTGCCAATTTGGCTGTTAAAATCTCCCATCACAATAACGGTGCTGTATAAAGTCCCCATTGTTTTACTTAGACTTGTGTAAAATTTATCTTTAGCTTCTTTCTTTGCTATCTCGGTAGGTGCGTATATTTGTACTAATGAAGTCGGGTTTTTATGACTTGGTAGTCTGATGTTCAGTACAGCTATTCTATCTGATACTCCATGAAATCCTATGATATTATTTTTTAAATATTTTGATATTAAAAAGCCTACGCCGTATAGCCCTGGTATTTCATTTTTATAGTATAGAATGTGTTCTCCATGTTCTTCGATTGTTTCCGTCGATCTACGTACGTCGCTCATGCCAAGGATATCCCAATTAATATTTTTCAATGCTTGTTCAAGTTCTGTTAAATATCCCTGAGATTTTAATGATCTTGTATTGAGTGTTGCTATGTGTAATCTATTTTTTGGGATTGTAATTGTTTTATTTGTCATCATTGTTGCATTATTTGTAGTGGTTATGTTTACTTGGGGGGAGAGGTCAGAAACCCCGCGGTGACCAACCGTATTGGGGTTTGTGTTCTTCTTTTTTGTTGATTTTATAGTATTTAAAGTGTTCAATTCCTAACGGGTGTCTGATAATTCCTATAATTTATTGTGCTGAGTTGGTTTATAGGATTACTTTTTGGTAAATATTTAAGGAAAATTATTACAATTACCGTTTTATATCTTTTGTGGTAATTTAAAAAACTTCTAAGTTAGTACCTAATTATAAATAAGTAATCTTATTTTCTCTTACATTGTAGTTCATTACTTATATCATTTTAGATACCTGTCTTTGAAATATCAGTTTAATATGAATATTAATTTCGTGACGCAATAATTTATTTATACAAGTTAATAATATACATAATGTATTTATACAAGTAAATACTTGTATAAATACATTATTACGTCACGAATCTTTTCAAGCACTTTTTCCTCGTTTTTTTAGCGATTTTTCTACTTTGAATGCCTATACCTAACACAGGTTAAAAACCAATTTATAAACAGTAAATAATAATTGATTGTAACACTAACACTGTTTGTTGTGTTATATGCTACTTGGCGTCAGAATTTAATGATTATCAAATTAGGTTTAATCGGTTTTACCTCTTAGTTCTCTTCGACTATGACAGTTTTAATAAATGAGTCATATATTTAAATTAAATCGATGTTTTAAAATAGTATTATTAAAATCTTTAATGCTATTATTAAATATAGATGGTTTTTTAATCATTAATTCAATACGTATAGAATGTGTGTCTATGTTAGGTTTATCATCGCTTTATTAACTTTCATCACAGGTTTTTTTAGTATGCTGTACTGTGCTCCTATACTGTTTTCGTCCAATCACTGCTACAATAATGTAAATATAGACACACTACAGCATTTAATGACTGTCAGTCCATCTAAGTTGTAATCAAGTAGTCTAGATTACTCTCAGATTGAGAATTAATAGTATCTGTGGCAAGCTCTGAATTTAGTTTGCATATCAAGGAGAAGTGACTTTAATTATAATGGAAACTTGAAATCATCTTTACTAAATGTTAATAACTAAACTAAAATGTATTATTTATATATTTTTTTGATTTAAATTACGGATGACTTTTTGTAAACGTTTTACGATTGGGCAAAATTTTAGACTTAATAAAAATTATGTCCGTATTTAAGGTATAGCATTAAAACCACAATATATAATAGTTTATTCTAAAACACATAACATAAAAATAAAACTTCTTATAATGACAACTAATTAATTGGTAATATGTTACTAATTACTATGTTCTTCTTGAAAAAAATGAAAATGAAACTAATCACGGCATTTTTTTTACAGTTATTCCAGCTACAAAACTCTGTTTTAGTAAGTCTATAGAAACCAGGAACACAATTCAAGCAGCAGTATTTTCAGTTAGTCTACATATTAGGGTGCTACACGCTTCATGGATTTAATAACGAGTGAGTGTGAACAACGGCCAAATTAGCTTTAACACTTTCAGAATGTTTGCTTCTTGGAACATGAAATTCGCCCAATAAAAGATAATGAAAAGGGAATCGTTTTGTGTTTCAAATATTATTTACTTAGATTTCTATATAGAAAAAAATATATATTTATATACTTTTAAAACATTGCTTCATAATTAAATTAAAAGTAAATAATTTGGTAAGTCCGGGTCCAGTTTATAAAAGAGGAGAAATGGGTCAAGGGATATTATTTAATCGTTATGTCCCTGGAGGCAACTGTCAAGAATAAGAGCGAAAGCTCGGCCTGTGAACTCTGTTGTGTGTGATTGTATATTGTTTTGAGATACAAGTTATATATACTGAAGTAAAATAAGGTTCTTCTTTGAATTGTGAATATTGTATCCTTTTTAATTTACCTCAATTATTTAATCGTTATGTCCCTGGAGGCAACTGTCAAGAATAAGAGCGAAAGCTCGGCCTGTGAACTCTGTTGTGTGTGATTGTATATTGTTTTGAGATACAAGTTATATATACTGAAGTAAAATAAGGTTCTTCTTTGAATTGTGAATATTGTATCCTTTTTAATTTACCTCAATTATTTAATCGTTATGTCCCTGGAGGCAACTGTCAAGAATAAGAGCGAAAGCTCGGCTTGTGAACTCTGTTGTGTATATTGTTTTGAAATACAAGTTATATATACTAAAATAAAATAAGGTTCTTCTTTGAATTGTGAATATTGTATCCTTTTTAATTTACCTCAATTATTTAATCGTTATGTCCCTGGAGGCAACTGTCAAGAATAAGAGCGAAAGCTCGGCCTGTGAACTCTGTTGTGTGTGATTGTATATTGTTTTGAGATACAAGTTATATATACTGAAATAAAATAAGGTTCTTCTTTGAATTGTGAATATTGTATCCTTTTTAATTTACCTCAATTATTTAATCGTTATGTCCCTGGAGGCAACTGTCAAGAATAAGAGCGAAAGCTCGGCCTGTGAACTCGGTTGTGTGTGATTGTATATTGTTTTGAGATACAAGTTATATATACTGAAGTAAAATAAGGTTCTTCTTTGAATTGTGAATATTGTATCCTTTTTAATTTACCTCAATTATTTAATCGTTATGTCCCTGGAGGCAACTGTCAAGAATAAGAGCGAAAGCTCGGCTTGTGAACTCTGTTGTGTATATTGTTTTGAAATACAAGTTATATATACTAAAATAAAATAAGGTTCTTCTTTGAATTGTGAATATTGTATCCTTTTTAATTTACCTCAATTATTTAATCGTTATGTCCCTGGAGGCAACTGTCAAGAATAAGAGCGAAAGCTCGGCCTGTGAACTCTGTTGTGTGTGATTGTATATTGTTTTGAGATACAAGTTATATATACTAAAATAAAATAAGGTTCTTCTTTGAATTGTGAATATTGTATCCTTTTTAATTTACCTCAATTATTTAATCGTTATGTCCCTGGAGGCAACTGTCAAGAATAAAAGCGAAAGCTCGGCCTGTGAACTCTGTTGTCTATATTGTTTTGAAATACAAGTTATATATACTGAAATAAAATAAGGTTCTTCTTTGAATTGTGAATATTGTATACTTTTTAATTAACCTCAAATTATATATTCTTTTCATATATTCTGGTACCTACTTACACTTCTATGTTTAATATCCAATAATTGTAATAGAATAGGCGAGAGCAGCCCTTACAACTCGTTTTATAATATTTTAACACTATAATATTTAGGTGCGGCTAATTTGCAATTTCATAACCAACTTACAGATGGTATTATTTATATCTTACAATAAATTCTAATATTTAATCAAAAATAAACATTACGTTAAAATATAATATGCTATGCTATGCTATGCTCCTAATTCTTAAAATATTTAACAGTAAATACAAAATAACATTCCATAATTAATTACGTGTAAATTCCGATATATTTAACATTTAAATTATTATAAATAAATTTTACTAACAGTATAATTATCGAATCTTTTTTTACATCGTTCTTTATATAAAGAATAGTAATAGACCTCGCACTTAAATAATTTGATAATGAACAAAACTTGTATTAGCAAAATAGCATGATTTATTTTCTTTAATAGCAAATATTATTCGTATTCTTTTTTTTTTAATAAAAATCTAAGATTTAGATCTTAGAAAGTATTGCATTTAAAAAGACTATTCATTTATTTTCATGTCATGTTTAACGCGAAAATAATAAATGTCTTTTTAGATCTCAATTTACTAAAATTATCTAATAAGTTAATATTTTATCTATATATCTTCCTGACAGAATTAAAGGATCAAAAGCTTATAAAAAAGTAAGATAGTAAAGTAGTAATTACTAATCAAAGGTACAATAACATAATTTATATCTTAACTGATAGTATCTTATTAATTTTAATAGCTTCATACAAACAATACCCAAACTATTATTAACAATAATTATAATATCGTAAACAACAACATACGGATATTCAAATTTAACTTCTCTGCATTTCAGGATAAGTCTCTTTGGGAGCTATTAATCATGACTCTAGAGCCATGGTAATTGGTTCTCACTAACATCAGAAACTCATTATAAAATAACACAAGATATTAGACATCTGAACATAGACGAACTTTGTTTCAATCAAACGAATCTTTTAACATTTACGCAATGTTACAAAAAGAAATTTGTTTATTAATTTATAAACCATTTTAATGTTATTAAAAATTAAAATAAGTTAGTGACGATATATATATCACTAAAGTAAGTGTTTTAAGGAAATTTATGGTAAGTACCTATTTGACTATACAGTTTGGACGCAAAGTTGTTATTATGGTAAAAGTTCTAAATAACGTTACCTAGAAGTTTGTTCAGGTACAATTTATCTTGTGACTACAATGCTTGTTGAGCTCCATCTACAAGCATTTATATCTCTAAAAATATTAAATCTAGTGATTTATTATGTTTAGAGATAATTTTAATATATCGCTAAAAGTTTTAGCTATGATATGTTTAAGATTTAAGTAAATAATAGTAATAATAATCCATCATACTTGTCTTTATATATCTAACATTTTATATACCTATAATCTCTTTTTAGGTATGACTTGTGACATCTGTAAAGATTATTTTGAACCACTTGTCAATGAATTATAAAACAAAGACATTGCAGGCAAAATTATATATTGAAAACAATAAAAATAACTATGTTAAAAAAAAGTCTTTAAAACTAAAAAGTATAAAATAATGAAGATTTAATATTTATTATATACTACCTATTATTTATATGTCCTATCTACTAATAGGTTTGAAGGCGGCGCCAAGCCATTTAGTATAGGAATTTCGTTGAATACATTTTCGTAAATATTGATTTTTTTTTTTTCGTATCGATTAAAGCTAGTAATAATATTAAGATTTAACTGTTCTTTTATAGCTTTATTCACGTATCTTAATATTTGAAGTAGACTTTTTTTTAATTCACATGACCATTTAGTTTAAAAATTCTGTTGTAGATATACATTTTCTGATATTTTTTTTTCACTGTTCTTCGTATTGATTGAGCTGCTTATAATATTAAAATTTAATTGCTTTTTATTTTATTTATTTACGTATCTTAATCATTAAAGTAGGCATTTCATTGTATTAATATGCTCGTATTCATTTAAGTGGCTAAATATAATTATTTGTTTAAGGCTTGGCACTGACTTGAAACCTATTAGTAAATATTACATATAAGTAATAGGTAGTATATTATAAATATTAAACCTATATTATTTTGCGAAAGAGTATATTGAGCAGAGAGCTAATAGGCTTGGCCTTTTTAATGAGCGCTTAGAGAACGAGTCGACTGAGCAGAGGGCTCATAGATTTGAAGTGATACGAAACCGTACAGCAACCGAATCTGCTCAACACCGTGAGAACCGGCTAGCAGCAGCGAGTCCGACTTCACATATCCAAAACAACAGATGTCATTAGTCACAGCACGTCTCTTGATTTCCTTCTGGAGGAGCTAGTACAAAATTTGGACAAAAATGTTCATAACATAAAAATTAATAGGGCTACCTGAATCAAATTTTTATGGGACGAATTCGTAACTAATCCGCCTCAAACAAAAAAAGAATTACGTAAATCAGTTCAGATACCTCGGAGAAATCGGTGTACATACATAAAAATATATATATATATATATAAAAATACATATACATACCAATTTTCATAATCATCGGTCCAATAGTTTCTGAGTTCATCGATTTCATATATACAAACATCCTTCTATATATATATATAGATACCGGCCGAATTGAGAACCTCCTCCTTTTTGAAGTCGGTTAAAACAATGTAATATGTATAATTATTTCAATTTTGTGGTTTCTGTCATCTCATAAGAGTTATGTCATGTAAAAGTCATGTGTGTCTGTCATGTAATAAATTCTAATCTTTGGGATCGTTGCTATACAAACATTTGCTTTAGGTAGGTATATTTTATAACGTATTAAATTGTATTATGAAATAATAATGCTCATATTAATAGTATCATAATATAATATTGCAAACAAATCAGTTTATCTATCTATGTTTGGAATTTTAATTTAAAGTATAAACATACTTTAAATTAAAATTCCAAACATAGACTTTATTACAACTAGCACTGTGATAAACATATTGTCAAATGCTTTTAAACATATTTTGAATAAAGTATAAAAAAATTCTTTTTGATTTTTTTATGACGAGAGAATATTATTATGATCACTACCCAAAATTAATTTAAAAACGTTATTCTTTTATTCCTTATATATACTTTATTATTATTATAATATATAATAATTTAGTACATTTAGACATTTCTCTTGTAAAGAACTAAAGACTTTTTTGAAGAATACAAATAATAAGGAGATAACACCCCTCCTTAGAAGTCAGAACGATCGTAATATAAGAAAAAACAGATATTACATCATCATTAACAATAATAATAAATTACAAGCCCAGAGAATTTTTAAAACTTCCTGGTATAAATAACTATTTCATTAGTCAACAAGTAAATCAAGAAGTTCATTAGAATTAAACTAATAACCTTCGAGTCTTATAATATATTACTTCCATATACATATTTAAAATAAAAAAATAATTATAAATTGTATGGTGTTTGTGACAGGTGTGTACAGTTCAAACAATAGAAAGAAACAAGTCATCAAAACGTTAAAAAAACTGGTAGTTGTAACTAATTCCATCGTATTTTGCATATTACTAAATAAAACTCAAGGGTAACAGTCTCAGAGAGTTGCGAATAAGTTACAAAATACGCATAATATAAATTATAAACTATGGAAAGTGTAAAGAAGTGAAAAGATAAAATATTTATTAGATTTAACGAAAATAAGGTACAAAAAAGGAAAAAGCATTTATGAAAAAGCTTATTATGAAATAAGCTCATTTATGAAATAGCTTATAGCAAATTTTCTAGCTTATATATTTTTTGGTAATTATTCACAAGAGGATAATGGTGTATATATTACATTTGTAGGCAGCTGCCCGTCTACAGACTTGTTACAGAAACATGATCAGGCACTTCATCTAACTGACCTGAGACGTTTGCTTAATTACACGGAATAGTATATTGCAAGTCAGGCTATAATGTAAATACAAGGTATATTATACATAGTATACTGTTCATATTAATATCTGGTTCATTATATGTAGTTTATTACCATTTTATATATATTTTACTACAATCCTTTTTTGTAAATTGGTGTTTTCTTTTTTAAATCATTCTTATATTTGCAAGCACATCGCATCGTAACCCTAGAATCATTATACATGTCTCTATGTTCGTAACACGTTCTGGATACTTTTATGTCCAGGTGTATATTTATACCACGTCAGTAATATTTTATACATTGTTTTGGTTATTCAGAATACTTAATAAACACTTATGCTATTTGCATTATGAACACTTTCTTATTTATCTTCCCTATATTTTTTAAACTTTATATATCTATCATTTAGAATTTATTATTAAACCTCAAAGCAGTAGAAAAGCTAATATTATTTAAGAAAATATAACAAAAAAATAATGGATAAATGATGTAAAAGATGATTAACGATCTCGCCATAATGTCACTTTTTTTTATATCTGCGAGGGTTCAACTTGTTCCTAAGTACGTACGTACGTAAGTTTTTAAAATTTAAGTTTTCCTATACAAAAGTAATATTTAGTTGTCTCTGAACTGGCATTAACTCTGAGCGTAGGTATGGCGTCCGGGCTTTGACCTTTTAAGTATTTTTTACAAAATACAGGGAAATATACAAATAAAGTAAAAGAGTAAGCAACATTTTTTTTAGTTTCGTTTTTTTATAGTAATATAAAATAATAATCATTGCAATAAACGCATCGTCTTAACTATCGTACCAATTAGACCCCTATCCAATGATTTTAATACGATTCAGAGATCAAGTTATTCAAATTACAATGGCTCTTCAGTTGGTAAAAATATGATATCGCTTATGAATATTATAATACTTATAATACAATGTTCTTTTCAGCGGAAGATAGTAGAAGATATAAGTAGGTACTTAGGACCAAGTTGAACCCTCGAAGGAGATGAAAAAGGGATATTATGGAAAGATCGTTAATCATCTTTTACATCATTTTTCCATTATTTTTATTTCACATTTTTTAAATAATATTAATGAAATATGATATGCATTAATATCTAAACATAGATTCGCTTCATGTACAATACATTCTCCTTTAAACTCAGTAATCGCTTGTCACATATATAAATATGAACCGACACACGACGTACCTATATGTCTAACTCCATTTAATCGGAATGAACGACCTTTGTTCGTTCTACTCGGTATCCCGCTATCGTCTGCTCGTATTTCTATAATTCCTTAATGATAGAAAGAAGCACGTAGTAAATTCTGTTAGTCTAGAGTCTAGACTAAAATATTTTTATAAATTAAAATTAAAAAAAATACCAAGTCCTTCCAATACGGATCATAACTTTGACTTTGTTTATTAATTTATTTAATTATTTATTACACAATGTAAAAATAAAACATACCGTATTATGGTAGCTCAATTGGTGGAGCGACGGGACGTTTTCCCAGAGGTCGCGGGTTGAGGTCGCGGCCTGCCCGTATCGGTTAGTTTTTATTCTGTATTTACTTAAAGTTTAATTAAAATTTAATTAATATAATTATTTTTCAACAAATATGTAAATGTCGTAATGACTTGTATTCTTATTATTATTTTTTATTAAATATATGATTCTATATGTTGCCTAAAAATAATATATTAACAAATTTTGTAGTATACCTATACATACTTTATTATTTATTGAGATAGTGTTCCTTTCTTCGGCGTTTGAATAACTCACCAGTTGGGTCTTTTCTTATATATTCCAGTAATTCGTGCCATACTCTAACGGTAATTAAAGTAAATGCGGTAAACTAGAAACCAGTAAGATGATGATGCTTGAAGAGTTAATGAACGAAGTAATCTGTCATGCACATCATAAAAATACATATTTGTTTTCTATAGATATATAAAAACCAAGAAAACAGAACCTTCCCTTACCTTTAGAACGAATTTGGAGGTTTTAACGTAAAATTATGTTTATCTTTAGTTATCCTAAATCCTAAATGTTTACTACAAATAAAAATCAACAATTTATTTTTTTTTCAATATGCTATAAGGTTTTGATTCGATGATGATGTTTTCGTAAAATCAAAATTCTTACTGATCTGGTTAAAAGTTGTACATAAATATTGTAAGAATATAGATAAGTTTTTTTTTTTTAACGTCAGTAATCACACACATACACACTTCCAACCAGGGGATGATGGGGGTAGTTTTGTGAGACTCCTACTCATTAAACCTGACGTTTGCCCCCGACATCATAATGGGACACCACGGGATCGCTTTCGCACTCACCGCGATGCCCCGACATTATCCACGGAGAGAGCACCCCACAACGAGAAGCACTCATCCTTTTTTTGCAGTCTTGAAAGATTATGGAAGGATCCCGTTCCCCCCCCCAAGCCTGCTACGTGTGAAGAAGGCCAAGACCTCCTTCTAGCCGGACTCGGTCTTAGGGAATCAGGTGGGTAACCCGACTCGACCATCATCGACCTTGTCCAGCCCCGTCGAGACAAATTCCCCGAGAGGAGACCACCGGTCAGGCCCCCTTTCTAGGGGCAGACTCTCTTTGCTCTTCTGAGCAGACTCTCGATACAACCCGGTGGGTTCAGCGGCTCTGGTCAAACCGCGAACCACGCGCCGGGCCGCACTTAAGCCCGCTCAAGGCAGAGGACCCAACGTAGAACCCAACAACTCGTGAACCATCGCCAAGCGCAACCGTGGCATCGCACTCGGCAACGATCAGCCTAGGCAATGTCCCAGACCGTCTCCCCACCAAGCAATATTCTGCCAATGCTTGGTAAAAAGATATCCAGACCCATAAACAACGCAGACGGCCTCTCTCTCATCGAGAAGGCGACCTCCGCGCACCCTTGGCCTCCTTCGGTCGTAGCAGGCTTGGGTGGAGTTCCCTGGAGATGTGGAGATCCATCCCTGATTTATTGAACCTGCAAAAAGGTATGGGTGGTCCTCGTTGCGGGTTGACTTCTCCGTAGTTCACGTCGGTGCATCGCGGTGAGTGCGAAAGCGATCCCGTAGTATCCCATTATGACGTTGACGGCAACCGTCTGGTTTAGTGTGTAGGAGTCTCACATAACCACTTCCATCTTCCCCTGGATGGAGATGTGTATCCATGGGGATGTTAAAAAAATATATAAAAAGATTAAAAAAATAATAATAAAAAATATATCAACTCACACAAGTCAACACTTAATGCCATTTTGGGGTAATCGCTTCTATTCCAGATACGTAGATATCAACAATGAGTTCCGTGGTCAACCAGAAAGGAACGAGTTGAAATGAATTTAAAGTCATAGTTAAAACTGAACTAACCACATCACAGTTCACAGTGGTTCTAAAAATAAAAAAATTACAAAGAAGCAAATGAATATCGTACGGTACCTATTAGAAGATACTACGTGCTACCTATTGTAAATAAATTAAGAAGAGTGCGGTCGAGAACTACATTAAATACTCGTTGTCTTCTAGAAATGAATGAATGAATGAAATGAATTGAAATATCTACTATTAGTTAAGTTAAGTTAATCATCTTTTACATCATTTTTCCATTATTTTTATTTTACATTTTTTAAATAATATTAATGAAATATGGTATGCATTAATATCTAAACATTGATTCGCTTCATGTACAATACATTCTCCTTTAAACTCAGTAATCGCTTGTTACACAGATAAATATGAACCGACACACGACGTACCTACATGTCTAACTCCATTTAATCGGAATAAATAACCTTTGTTCGTTCTACTCGGTATCCCGCTATCGTCTGCTCGTATTTCTATAATTGCTTAATGATAGAAAGAAGCACGTAAAAAATTCTGTTAGTCTAGACTAAAATATTGAAATAAAACTATTTTTACGGATTTAGCTCGCGTATATTGAATTAAAATTTAAATTTACATTTTAAATCTAACGTGAATCTCCTCCCCTGGAGGAGTGTGCGATGTGGGACCGCCAGCGAGAAGAGCTGGCGATCGTGGTCGGCAGCAGTGTCTCGCTGTCGAGCATCATTTCAAAGATGCTCGACAGTGAGGACGTTTGGGTCGCCATGGCCTCCTTCTGCGAACAAGTCATTGCCACAAATGAGGCGGAGTTGGTCAGGGAGCTAGCCTCTACCGCTGACCCACTCCGTAGGGGTAGGCTGGGAAGAAGGACGCGGGAGTATGCCCGCCGCTTCCTTCCCCAGCCGTAGTACCTGGGTGGGAGAGGAGGGTGACCTCTCTCGCCCATCATAGGCCTACGTTGAGAGGGTGCTCTAAGTTGATCGGGGCCCCTCATTCGGGGATTCCACCGGAGCGTCACGGTGAGTGCGACAGCGATCCCGTAACGTCCCACTAAGGCGAAGAGGTCAACCGTTGGTTTTTTAGTGGGTTGCCTTTGGGTAGCCTTTGGCAGCGTCTTCTATACTGCCGGGTAGTCCCACATACCCCATTGGCCATCACCTCCCTGGCCGACAGGACGATGCGTAACGCATTTTTTCAATGTATAAAAAAAGAGGACCCAACGTCAAACCCGACAAGTCGGGAATCCACTGCGCCCGGATTAACCATCGCCAAGCGCAACCGTGGCATCGCACTCGGCAACGATCAGCCCAGGCAATGTCCCAGACCGTCTCCTCACCAAGCAATATTCTGCCAATGCTTGGTAGAAAGAGGTCCAGACCCATAAACAACGCAGACGGCCTCTCCCTCATCAAGAAGGAGACCTCCGCGCACCCCCTTAATACAGCTACGGGACCACTCCTCCGTCTACTCTGCTATCAGAGAAGTACCAGGACCGATCCGGCAGCCGACCCCGGCAAAGAGGGCCTGCGTCCTCCCACCCTCGACGACCATCTCACCGTTGAGCAGCGTCCAGTAACTGCTCGGCGAAAAGAGGTCCAAGCTCCCCCCCACAGGCAGGCCACCCCGAAAGGTTACCCGCCTCTGTCAGCCATGGATCGGGCTCGAACCCCCATAACCGACCCCATCGCGCCAGGTATCAGCCAACGGGAGAACTGTAAGTTCTCATTAACCAACAGTATAGGTAAGCGAGGATATTCGCGTTAAATAAGTAACCTGTTTATTTGCATTAAGAACTATATTTTTTTACAATACAACTTGCATAGTGCCTGTAGCTTATAATTAA
The DNA here is from genome assembly GCA_959347405.1 of Napeogenes sylphis. Taxonomy (NCBI): domain Eukaryota; kingdom Metazoa; phylum Arthropoda; class Insecta; order Lepidoptera; family Nymphalidae; genus Napeogenes; species Napeogenes sylphis. The sequence continues at coordinate 25,027,829 of OY365785.1, forward strand.
ATATATCAACTAAATTAATTAAATATAAGAAATATATCAACTCACACAAGTCAACACTTAATGCCATTTTGGGGTAATCGCTTCTATTCCAGATACGTAGATAATCAATTTCATTGTTACATATGGCTTTTGAAACATTGGAATAATAATTTTGGTCAAGAAAAATAATTACAATTCTCTATCTGCATGAAAATATCTATAAACATGTATAGCCACGTTAAGCTTATTTAAATTTATATAAATATAGAATGAACAATAAACCGATGCGGGCAGGGATTCGAACCCAGTAGTCGCGGGTTCGAATCCCTGCCCGCATCGGTTTATTTTTCAACCTATATGTACATAAATTTAAACTCTTTATCTGACAAAAAATGCAAATATTAAGAAACTAATTAATTAATTGATGCTTTAGAGTTCTATCTCTTTTAGAAAAGATTCGTATTTCCAAAGGGACTATTACTTAAGATTTGTTACTAAAATAAATGTTAGACATTTCGACTGGTGAATTTTGAGAACAAATTAAATTATACCTTTACTTCAATTTTGTTAGCAAAAAGTTACTTGAATCTTTATTTACTTTCATGTCATCTTCATCATTGATTTCTACTTATTGCCAATATATTATGTGTGATGTTTTGTTTCGCTGACACTTAGCAGGCATTTTTTAAATGGTCAATATTTCTTCGGATGTATAGTATCATTTTTATTATTAAAATATATTAAAAAAAACTATTTTTAGACAAAATACAAAAAGTACATTACCAATAATATGTCTCTTACATGTTGACAACTATAAAAATTATAATCTGTGTTTATTTTAAGTAAATCTATCAACAATTCAAGAGGAAACACGGTTGTTATAAATATTCTTGCTTATTATTTCAATACAAATATATCCAGCCCTAATAACATGTTTCAAAAAAGGAATGAAACCATAACTTCCAATATTGTATTCATATATTGATTCAGCTGCACATTATTTCCTATGTCTTATACGAACCTTCTTTGTAACTTCCGAATGGAATCGAATAAATATATTCAGGATGTATTGTGTAAAACACTTATTCCCTATTTTGTATAAATTCATTGTACTCCGAGCACACTACGTGATATTTTTATCTGTAGAGACTATTCTCTTTTAAAAAAGGAATCCATACTTCTTTTTTTACTAAATAATAGAAACGTTCGAATGATTACTGTAAAAAGAAAATAACTTAAAGCATCCAAACTCCAAACTAGAAACCAAACTTCATAGACCATTTATTTGAAGAAAACGAAAATAAATAAAATTTTGATGTTACACGCTCTTAAAATCTTTCATTCTCAAAAAGATATTTTGTCCAAACAAGCAAAGATACCATAAATCAAATACTTTGTTTTGCAGGAAAATGTCAAATGCGATTTTCATCTTATTCAAGATACGACTAAAATGACCCAGATTTTTCTGACACATTCAGCATTCAACTGTACAGCAGTTGGATTTTTTATTATTTTTTCATTTTTGTTTCATTGTTTATGATCGTTGCATATTTTTAAAGACGATTTTCTAACATAAATATTCATATTCCACATTTTTCAAATAAATTGTTGAAGCAGAAAAATAATTTCTAAAAAATACTACTTCTTAAGTGGCTGAAAAAGATGAGATGTTGTGTACACAGAAATAGAATACATTAAAATATTTTAAGGTTCTATTCAAAAAATGCAACCTCAAGAAGAAAATATTACGCAGGCATAATGATTGTCACCTTATGACTTGAAGAGACTTATGATTGCCATCTTAACAAAAAACATCTTTAGGGACATTGTAACATAAAACTTCACTATAGGTAAATATATATTTACCTATAATATAATATAAATATTTTTTTATTTACTTTAACTGGAAGAGTAAAATCCAAATATTTATTTTTATATCCTTTGGAGTTATATTTTTCTGAAATCTCAACCAGGTTATGCGTAACGTAATGTAACATTCACCGTTGTAATTTCCATCCACCTGAGTCTCAACCGTCATTTTTCATCTCAATTACGTTGACGCAAGCTAAGAGCAATCCTTAGAAATATGATTTTTATAAAATATCATTCAGCATCAGATCATCTTGTTTTTTTTTATTATTACACTTTTTATTCTAAATTAATCATTTGAAATCTGATTTTTAAAATATTATAAAGTAGCCTTTCATTTTTTAGTCTTGAATTTATTTAGTTATCAAATTTATAAAAATAAAAATTGGCTGCTTCCTCTTTATACATAATAATTCTACCTTTTTTTTAGAAGTTTTATTAGACGGAGTATAAAATATTGAAATACAAACAATCTGAGGCTTAATTTAAATATTTATATGGTTTTTTTTTTGCGGTTTTTTTTTATTGAAAACCCTGGTTCATCGCGATGGTTCTTAGCTCTGTTTAGTCGCAATAAAAGCAGTCGTCTCCAAGAAATTGAGCTTTTATTGGTGTGTGTGAAAGGTTCTTATGCAATATTGATAGAAATACTTAAACAAATAAAATTTTGTGTGTCCGTACGTTCATTTAGTACAATAATAAAACCAGTAACATAACCTTAAAAAGCAGAAAAAAATATTAAATTTAAAATTTAAAAGAACCCCAATTACAACAATTAAAAAACCCCCGATACAAAAAGACCTCTAAAAAGATAAAAAAATATATTATTATGTTCTTATTGCAGTCGTTACGTCGGTGGATCGCTTAATAAAGGAAGAAATTAAAATGCAAGTAACTTACCAAGGCAAATAAAGAAATTACGATATCGAATCGTATAGTCTAAGCCCTCGTAACTTCGTAAAATCGACACCATCGTCAACGTACGTACAACGGTCACCCGACGCAACGGCTTCAATAAGTACTTAATAATATTATTTTCATTATTTTTAGAGGTCTTTTTGTATAGGGGTTTTTTTAATTTTTAATTTAATTTTAATTTATAGCAATGCCATACGCATTGCTACGATATTTCGAAAATGTAATACATAGTTTATATTGATATTACTATTACATTTCAAATACTTACTCCCTCCAATGTAATACTATTTCATATTAGCCTAGGCTACGGACGCTTTACTTTAATAATAAAACAATGAACATATGAAATGAGGTGTCAAACTAAGCAAATAAAACCGCTACAAACCTATGACTTAAATCATAAAACAAATCAGATCGGATACTAACTCCATTACACTCATATAGAAATGGATGAAAACTTGGCCTGAATATTTATGCTTAATTGCAAGGGTGTTGCTCTGGCACCTCGCTTATCTTATAAATCGGTCAAAATACAATCTTTTCGTGGGAAAAAGTTGTATCTAAAATTTGTCACTAGAGAGGTCGCTGCCATTAAACATTTATATGTATGACACTTTAAAATTAAAATGTCACAACCAACCCCGGTCTCCCCTACATATAATTTAGTTTTAATATCAGCGTTGCTCGTAATGGTTTTAGATCAATTCCCATTTCAAAACCTGAGAGACCATTGATACAAATATATACCGACATGAAATATAGCTCCGTTGGTGTTAAACTAGTCTACGAAATTCTATATTTCGAACAGAATCTGAATAATTCTCAATTCTGAGTTGAGAGAAACATTCGTTACAATAAAGCATGACTTACTAAACTTACATAATTTTAGTTTAGAATCAAAATGAAAAGGTATGTGAATCTTTGTCCATGTAAATATTCTTTGTCCATGTAAATATTTTTATTATAGTGCTAATACTAATACAGTATTGATAGTACATTATATTTGAATTATTTAAAAACAATTGTTTGAACAAGCTCATTCGGGAGTGATTAAGTAATAAGGTTTATATATTTTTACTTAACCTAATTAAACATATACAGAATGTAACATACGAAATAAAACTATACATTTTTTCCTGATAATAATTTATTAAACGTAATAAGCATTGATTGACAATTGAATTGATTGAAAATAAATGTCATCCTAGCGTTGTGCTCCGTTGATCTTTGACACTTCTGCAATCGACTATGCAAAGTTTGGATAACTCGCTGTCTCTTCGTGGAGGTTTTCTTTTAATTTTTGTACTGTCATTTATTTATTATGATACACTCGATTTTCAGGTGAACTTACAAGAAAATCGCCAGGTGTGAGGTCCGCGGTCCTTAAAAGCCCTGGGATATTTAATACCTTTGCGAGAAACTAATTTGCTAGGAAATATATCCTTGGCTACCGGTTTAGTCACCTTGAATATATATATATATATATATATATATATATATATATATATATATATATATATATATACAAGCGGACCCTGCAGACGTTGTCTTGTAAACGCGTCTTTAATTTAAAAAAATCAAACTTTAAAAAAATATATATTAATGAGTCACAATATCTAACGTCATTACAGGTACATTTATCATAATTCAACCAATCGATATCGTATGAATATGTATATAAAGATTTTTTGTTTGAATAAATGAATTTGATGTTCCAATATATTTCATTAAATTTCACTTTTTACGTAGCGAAAATAATAACGCAGATCGTAGACAAAAAACAACAAATAATGATAAAAAATTAAAAGAAATATACTTACTTCGATCCGTAATAAATTCGCAAAATGTATAGTTGTTTATGCACACTTCAAAGCTCTTTACAAATTCAGTACTCAGTACTTCTTGACTTAATATTTAATTCAGCACGTGGATAAAAATAACACAATAATAAAATATTTTTCTTATTTCTATCGCAACGCCAACTGTCAGGGCAGACTATAATTAAAATATAATCTTATTTAATATTTGACATTGCCATGGTAACGCAGTCCGTCGGAACCAATGTGAAACATTCCAAAATCACCACCTACTTAAACATTAAAAATTAATGAAAAAACCATTTTCCAGTGGACCAAATTGTGAATCTAAACAATTCTCAAGTCCCCTTGAACACACACAAAGAATTTCATAAACATCGGTCCAGTCGTTTAGGAGGTGTTCAGTGACATACACACGCACACAAGAAATATATATATAAAGATTTCATATTTGACATTGCCATGGTAACGCAGTCCGTCGGAACCAATGTGAAACATGACATGACATGACTGCCATTATCGATTAAAATTATTTTTTTTAAATACGTTCATTACTTTACTCATTTCTGTGTTCTCTCTAAATATTAAAGAATAGGTACTCATGTTGGAGATTATCTTTAATTTCATTTGTAAAAACGTTTTGTACATTCCAACAAAAAAAAATCATATATTAAACAAGTCTAAAATTATCTAAAAGAGGGACGGCCACAGACCGGAAGCGGGTCTGTTTTACTAAATTAACTCGGCGCAGTTATGATAAGTCATTCATACAATTCAAACAATTAGAAGGCAGGTATAAAATAAATCCATCTAAATACCTAGTTGTATAAAATTTAATGGATTTTCCTTTACATTATATTAGTTACAATTTGTCCACTTTTATTTAAAAGGTACCAATTTTAAAATGTTTTATATTAACTATACAGTATAATTATAAGACTTATTATTATTCTATTTATCTTTACTATACATAGAGTAGTAGTTGTAGTGTATAAGCTTTTACAGAAAAAGTATCGGTAATTTTAATTATAAAACTGTCCTTGATTGATCTGTATCAAAGAGAATATTTTATTCCATGCTTTCGAAAGAACTAAATTAAAATCCATATACACCTATAATTATATATACGATATCGTGAATTGATAAGTCGTTTTGAAAGCTTAAGCCATTGAAACTCTTAGTTGACTGTGGCATTAGTTCGTAGTTATGCGAGCATTCTGCGAACTTTCTCATTATGGAGAGCCATGGCCAAATAGCAATAGAAGAAATATCTAAACAAAGACTGTCTTTTTGCGATTATTTGCTCCCGTAGATATGGTGTGGCAGAATTTTATGCACAAATATAAAGTGAAGTCATGATCTTCCAGAACGCGGGGAAAAAAATACAATTATACTGTAATGATCGACATTGTAAATAATAATAGTAGTTAGTATAATATAAGGTACATTTATGAAGGAGGGTACAAATAAAACATGACTTTAAGAACGTGGTATTTACTACAATAAATTAACAAAGAAGCAATTTGTTACTTCAAAAATATGAAAAGTTTGAGAAATAATATTTATTATTAACGCACTATAATAGTAATTTATATTAAAGTGTACTGAAAAAAAGTAGTAAATACTAAGTTTTGTTATCCTTATTTTTACAAACTAGATGTTGTAGTTCTCCGACAAATCCGTTTACTTTATTTATTTTTTGAATCTTTTTTTTTTTTTTTTTTTTTTATATTCTCTAGGGCAATGCTTGACTACATTCCACCTGATGGTAAGTGGAATGTAGTCTTAGGTGGTAAGGCGCATTACCCTAGCAACCTATTCACTCTTCGCTTGAAGACACCCACATTGTATTCGGTCGGAAATACCGACGCAGGCAAGCTGTTCCAATCCTTTGCTGTACGCAGTAAAAATGAGGAAGCAAAGCGCTTCGTTCGGACAGGTGGAATGTCCACAACAAAAGGATGAAAACCTGCCGTGCGTCGGGACGTCCGGTGATGGAAGGGGGACGGGGGAATTAAATTGTGTAATTCCTGCGCACACTCACCAAAATGTATCCTATAGAATACTGAGAGGCAATTCTACGCCTGTGCTCAAGGCTTTGGAGGTCGGCTCCGACCAATTCGGGATCGCCTATAAGCCTCTTTGCTCGCCTCTCAATTGAGTCCAGAACCGCAAGATGAGACTTTGCGGCACCAGCAAATATGTGACAACAGTACTCTACACACGACCGGATCTGCGCTTTGTATAAAACAAGAAGCTGTCCCGGTGTAAAGTACTGCCGAACCTTCGCCAGAACGGCAAGCTTTGCTGCTGCTGCTCTTGCTCTGGACTCAATGAACCGACCAAAGTTGAGGTTCGAGGAAATCTCTAAGCCTAACAACTGAAGCCGGTCACTGTATTCCAAGGATACATTCTGGAAAGTAGGAGCCAAGGTGAAAGGGCTCCTTTTGGCGGTGAATAGACACGTCTGCGTTTTGGTGGCGTTGAACTTGACAAGATTGGCATTGCTCCATGCGGAGACTGCCTGAAGTTTGTCATTCAAACGTTGCACCATGGCTTCTCTTTCAGACTGTACTTGATCTCGACTAGCCCGAGTACTCGGCAGATATCTTTCTACAACTGTGCTGTCGTCTGCATACCCATAGATACCGGGCTTCAACAGATCATTAATGTGCAGCAGAAACAGAGTTGCAGAAAGAACGGACCCCTGAGGCACTCCGGCATTTATTGTCAAGGGTTCCGAGGAACACCCGTCGACAACTACTCGGAGAGATCTGTGGCTCAGAAAGTCCGTTACCCAGCCGATCAGACCAGGAGATATACCGTACGCTGAAAGCTTGCTTATAAGGCTCGCATGCCAGACCCTGTCAAATGCCCTCGAGACGTCCAGAGAGACGGCGACCGCTTCTCCGTTCTTCTCGATGGCCTCGCCTAAAATGTGAGTAGCATACACTAGGAGGTCCCCAGTAGACCTATTACGGCGAAACCCGTACTGTCGGTCACTGAGGAGATCGTTACCTTCTAGGTATGCTAGTAGGCGCGAGTTCAATACACGCTCCATAATCTTGCAGAGTATGGAGGTGATTGAAATCGGTCTGTAATTGACAGGGTCGGCACGGCTGCCTTTTTTGGGCACGGGTTGCACATTAGCAAGCTTCCAGGATTTCGGCACTATTCCAGTCATGAAAGAGAGACGATACAGACGTGTCAGTACAGGAGACAACTCAGCTGCGCATGTCTTGAGCAGAATGGCTGGTATACCATCAGGACCACTGGCTTTATTCACGTCTAAACGACACAATGTTCTCCATACCTCTTTGTTAGTGATGCGGATTTCAGGCATCGAAACACCGCAGTGAGGAAGATGTGCTGGAGAAGCATTGCCAGTGTCTAGATGCGAATTATCAGCAAACAGAGAAGCAAGTACGTTCGCTTTCTCTGTTGCTGTGTGGGCCAGGGATCCATCCGGCTTCAGCAGAGCAGGCAGTGAGGGTTGGCAGAAATTCGACTCGATCGCTTTCGCAAGAGACCAGAAAGCTCGACTGCCAGTTGGTCTGGCAGAGAGCTTTTCGCCATTCTTAGCGATTCGATCGAGACGAGCCTTCCGCAATGCCTTTTTGTAGGACTTGGCAGCTTGGTTAAAGGCTCTCTTCTTCGAACTTACATCCGGAGTTTTGCGGCTTCGAGCATCAGCCCAAATGAGATATGCCGAATGTTTTCGGTCTTGAGCATGACCACATTCGGCATTAAACCATGGGCGAGCTTTGCCACCGATGGGTACGTCAGCAAAAGGAATAAAATACTCCATTGCCTGATGCACCACATCGCTTATAGCATCCGCGCAACTCGACGGATCCAAAGAAGAGAAGCAGACCTGCCGCCAAGGATAAGACGCAAAAAAGTGCCGCATCTCATCCCAATCTGCTGACTTGTATTTCCATACTCGCCTAACACCATGAGGTTCGAAAGCTGGTGGGGAATATGTAAACACAGATTTCACCAGACAGTGATCGGAGGTTCTCAAGGGAGAGGTAACCTCTACCCGATACCTGTCCGGATCAGTTGTCAGCAGAAGGTCCAGGCAATTGGCTGTATGGCCTAACACATCTGGTACCCTTGTCGCTTGCTTCACCAGCTGAAAGAGGTCCAAGGACAACCCAAAGTTCCGCGCTTCTCTTCCAGCATGGTCGGTTTTCTGGTACGGGAACAGCCAGTCCTGATGACAGGCATTAAAATCCCCCAGAAAAACGAGCTGCGCCGAAGGGAACTGATGCAGAGCCATATCAGCAGCCTCACCGAGATACTCGAATAATCTAGTTGTCTCCTGGTCACCGCTGTGCGAACGGTAAACACAAGAATACAGGATTTTTTCGTTTCCTGTGTCTACTAAAACCCATAAAGAAGAAAAAGTGGGGTCTTCAAGGTGACGGAGACGCTGGATACAGAGGTCGTTCCGCGCATACACGCAGACTCCGGCACGTGAGCGAAAGTTGTGCTCTAACGTGTATCCAGGATAATCCAGGTGCGCAGCGCTTAAGGGACATTGTATCTGCGTCTCCGTCAAAAAGAACAGGGGCGGTTGTTCTGTCTCCAGGTGGTGATGGACAGGTAAGATATTAGAGTGCAAACCCCTAATATTACTGAGGTGCACTTTAAATGAGGAGGAGTGCAACCGCTGTACAAACTTTTTTCTTTTTTGGTTTTTCTTCATGGTAAAAATAAATAAAAGTGAATAGGGATGGGAAATGGCAGTTGAACGAGGCGGTACGTATCAAACCCGACTTCGAAATTGGTGATGTCTTGCCGCTGGGAGGCTAGCCTGGAGACTGCGGGGACGCCCGAACCCCCCCAGGGATCGCCATCGGGCCTCCTCGCCTGGTCGCCAACCAGCACGATTCGGCCACCCTGGGATTTTTCGCAGCTGGCGGGGCAGCCTTTCGTGGGTGGCTAACCCACTGATTGGGCCCCCAACTATCTGCGGGCGGCCAGCGGAAAGCCGTCGCTTCGGATCCCGCTACCCTCCTCGGCTAGACACCCGACAAAACAAACACCAACTCGACGTCAACCGGTTCGCCAACGTACCGCAGCTGTTCAGACCCATTTCCCATATACGGCTTCATCGAGCAACGTGCCGGAACACGACTAGGTCGCTTTGCGGCACGACTTTGCCCGATGGGTGGTAACTTTGCCGGCGACCCGATGTTATGGTCTACCACCAAGAAATCTATATTTAATCTATTCGTCTACTATAACAAAAAAAAATTATAAATAAAAAAAACACTATGTAAATACAAGATATATTATATTTTCTACTCATTTTTTTTTTTGGAATTTAAATGTATATTTTCAAATCAAAATCAAATCAAATCAAAATGTCTTTATTTGGTCATCACATATTAATCAAAACTGACATAAAATAATAAATCTATTTTATAAAACAAAAGAAAAAAAAAACAATACATAAGAGAAAAAAAAACAATATTAATACAATAACAAAGAAAGTTATAAAAAATGATGCCCAAATCGGAAAGCCACTCAGCTATTGTAGAGGAAACAGTCCCCTACGCTGATTTTCAGTGACCGCCGTTTAGTGACATTTCGAACGCTAATGACGGAGATACAAGTACAAAAACACAAAAAAAAAAATGTACATAAAAAAAAAATATAACAGGAAACATTGGCATCATAACACAAAAAAAAATATTTTAAAATAAAAAGGTTAAAAAAAATGAATCATAATAGTAAAGTAAAAATTAAGATAAAGATGATAACAATAATAACTATTATTGACTATACTATACCGTAATATATTTAAAAATCCAGCAACTAATAAACAAATAGAAAAGTAATTATTAGTAGTAGCATTATTAGTAAACCAACAAACCGGTTTTAATGCAAGAATGAAAGGTACGATCCACCGCTCCTTGTTTACGATATTTTATGATTGTAACTACAAATCAAAAACAAGACACACAACGCCGAGTTAGTCAGAACTCAGACCCTTACAAAAACAGTTGAGTAATACTATAACTTTAGTAAGTAATAATAATATAATTTTGAGTAAGTAATAATAATATAATTTTAGTGAATAATAATATAATATTAATGAATTTTAGTTTTTATGGTGACGACTGATGATTAGATACAAGGAACAATATAGGTATGTTAAAGAAATCAAAATTAATTCTTACAAAGTTTACCATATGGTGATAAATTAAAAAAAAAAATATAAAAATATGTCCTTAAATGACACATAACATTTAAACCCATTTAAGTGCGTTATAACCTAAATGTCTTAGTAATTTTTTTTTTCAGAATAAAACACACAAAAAAAAAAATCCATTCCGTACGAGATGTATGATATAAAACGTAGATACTTAAGACATACAGCATGACGACGATACAAGAACAACAGGTAAATATTTAATAATTTTGCTAACCTAAGTACAATTGCAACAAAATTATGATTGCGTTAACATATCAGTCTTATTAATCTTAATAAATACAATTAAATTTAAATTATTTGGATTACAAAACAAAATGGAATTATTTATTTATTATTATACATAGATACATGTATAACGATGTATACGCATATACACACATTTACATAAAACAATACACACACATTAACATATAAAAAAACACATAATATTTAAAAAACAAAATAAAGTGAATAAATAGAGATCTGTATACTTTATTTTAAATATACATACATAATATATAAACGATTGCATTCCTAAGTACTCCCTATGATTTTTACTGCTTTTGCATAATTAAGAAATGTGATTTACACTTTCTTTTAAATGATACAATACTTTTCAGGTCACGCACGGGTGGAGGCAGATTATTCCAGCAGCTGGAAGCAGCATATTTAAAACTTCCTCGGAAAGCTGCTGTTTTATGAGATGGTATACATAACAATTTTGATGACGCCCTTGTATTGTAGGATGTATTATGATCACCAAGCCATTTAAGTTTATTATATAAATATACGGGTATTCTATATTTAAGGATTCCAAAAAGCATACACGCTAGATGTAGTTGTCGTCTGTAATTCATGTTTAACAAATTCGCAGAGTTGAGATAAGGAGTAATGTGAGTTTGAGGCGGGACATTAAAACAGTAACGTGCGCAGGCGTTTTGTACACGTTGAATAAGTTGCTGGCTACTTGATAGTAGTCTGGGACCGATCACTGTATCTGCATAGTTTAATTTTGATAAAACTACGGTTTCACAAAGTTGAATACGTATTTTTGTAGTAAGGTATTGGCGTATCCGATATAATAACTTAAGTCTAAAAAAACAGTTGCGGGCAGAGTTAATAATGTGCTTTTTAAACCGTAAATTTTCATCCATTAGGACTCCTAAATTCCGTGCTTCTGAGACTCGTTCTATTTGTTTATTATTAATCAGAATCCTAGGCTGTTGCAGAGAAAATTTTTTTAACCAACGTATTGGTGCCTAAAATCAAGAATTTAGTTTTTAAAGGATTTAGTAATAAGTAATTTGAGTTAGACCAATTCGCTATACTGTTAAGATCCTCGTTAAGCTAATTTACAGCAGAAAGCATTTCACCGGGTTGAAACGATATGTAAAGTTGTATATCGTCAGCATAAATATGGTAATTACAATTTAAAATACTCTTTGTTATATCTGCGCAATATAAGGAGAAGAGAACTGGACCCAAGATAGATCCTTGAGGGACGCCTTTAGTGACCATTTCACATCTTGAGTAAGACTTCGACCCATTCTCATTAATTATTTCCACGGTTTGACTTCGACACGTAAGATAACTTTCGAACCATTGAATGGATTCAGGACTAAAACCATAATAGTTCAATTTAGCTAAAAGCAAAGGAATATCAATAGATTCAAAAGCGCGAGAGAAATCTAGTAAAACCAAGATAGTTCCCTGTCCTGAATCTTGAGCAGTTAATATATCATCGACTACATTTACTAGGGCAGTAGTCGTACTTCTACCTTTCCTAAATCCTGATTGGACGTGAGGAAGAATATTATTATCCTCAATGAAGTCCGATAATTGTTTGAAAACAACTTTTTCTAAAACTTTGGAAAGGCTAGGCAAAATACTAATGGGACGAATATCACTCACAGATATCGGATTGTCATGTTTTGGAATAGGTCTAACAAGAGCGTTTTGCCAGTACTTAGGAAATTGCGAAGAAAGCAGAGATGTATTTATAATATTAGTTATAGAATCAAGAACGTTAGTGATTGATAACAGAATCATGTTTATAGATATACCATCAGAGCCAACAGCGTTTGATTTGATGGAGCGTATGATTTTCGCAACGTATTGACTATCGACCGTACAAAATTTAAAATTATTTTTAACGCCGTGAAGGGTTGTATAATATTTTAAGAGGGGATTAGTGTTGATTGAAATGCAGGGTATATTTAAAAAGTGAGAATTAAGTAAATTAGGATCATTTAAATGTTCAGGAAGATGAATATTCCTTTTTGGTTTGAATGATAGGTTGTAGTGCAGATGCTTCCACATACGCTTCGGGTTACCTACATTGTTATTTATGTAGGTTGAAAAGTAAACGCTTTTTTCTATACGAAGGCCTGTTAACACCATTCCCTTAAGATCTTTATAATAATTAATATAAGTGTCATTGCCGGTTTGTTTTGCTTTTATATGCGCCTTGTCTCTAATTTTCATCATTTGCTTTATATTATATGTAATCCAAGGGAATTTGAAATCTTTAAACATACCGCATTTAAGTGGGGCCAGGATATCAAAAACAGTAATAAACCATGCTGAAAAAATATATACCATCTCATTTACATCTGTAGATAGACTGAGATTATTCCAGTCAAAGTTACCTAGACTATTGTATAGTATCTCAGGATTTATATCTTCAATCTGTCTATAGTATTTACGAGATGCCTTAGGTTTAATTTTGCAAACTTTGACTTGGAAAGATAGAAAGGCATGGCTGCTAAGAGACGGTATATAGTTGACATCTAGATTGCTAATATTGATATCAGCACAGACTAAGTCAATCAAGGATTCACTGTAATTAGTGAAATGCGTTGATTTATTTACAAATTGAGTGAGGTTCATGCAGGATAGAAAATTGTGAAGTTTTCTATAATCTTCATTAAAAATATTTAAACAATTAATATTAAAGTCACCAGTTAATATTTGGTGTTCGTGATTAGTAAATCCCACCATGGCTTCAGTTAAGGCATCAAAAAATGAAAGAGAATTCAGCCATGGTGGCCTATACGCTGTGCCGACTAAAATTCTTTTGCCACCAACACCAACACTAAGCCACATTTGTTCTACTGTAGGTATTTCAGTATGAGTAAGCGTATGCACTGAAATACCCCTACGAATATAAAATCCTACTCCACCTCCACGAGAACGAACTTCTTTAGGGCGTGGTTTATGACACAAGCGATATCCGGGCACATTAGGAGCACGACCTTCCTCACCACGTCTCAGCCAGGTTTCATTTACTGCCATAATATCTACATTGTGACGATCCATCGCTACAAGAAATTCATCGTGACCTGTCCCTAGGGAACAAGGATTGATGAACCCAATTTTTAAAGAACGTGATGCTAACATTTTAATAGGCATGGAGTTATAAGATTACTATTATTATTTATATTCAAACTATTGTAATAATTGAAAAGATTAATATTAAATAATGTAATTGATAAATATTTAGTAATAGCAAAAGAACCTGAAAATTGTATAATAAATAACGTAAAATAAATAAAATATATTGTATATATGATAGCATACTCAACTATATGTTTTATTAAGTAATTGTGTGCAAGGAGGAAAAGGATACTAATATGTAATAGCAATATAAATATGAACCTTTTTGGTATAAAAGTATACATTATGTTATAGAACCGGTACCAGTTGTAAAAACACATGTATTGTGACAAATGATGCTTACAAATTAAAAATGTCACAAATAAAATCAGTTTGTAGAAAAAAAATAAACTAATAGATAATATAACAGTTAAGGTAACAAATTTGGAGTTCCACAAAAAACCTTAGAAATATCTTCATCCGATCGTATACGAAAAAAAGCGGTATCAGCGGCACGCCGAGCAAATATAGATCCACCTTTAGACCAAACATATCGCCAATTATTAATTTTTCCTTGCTCCCTGGATTTGAATAGAAGACGGCGGTTGAAAGGAGTTAAATGCTCATTAATGTAAATTTTCCGTGGAGTGCCTTCAACAATACCTGTCGAATCTACATTTCGGCGTACACGAGCAGCTTGCAAAAGATCGTCCCGGATGCTCCTACGCGCCAGACTTACGATTGCGCGCGGTTTACCATCTTTCTGCAAACGCCTTGGACCCAAACGCTCCGCATTGACAATGTCATAATTGTTCAGATCAATACCGATCTTATGACTGATCTGATGCACGACGTTAACAGTATTTTCACCTGCACTTTCCAAGACGCCGGATATCTGTACATCATTTAAAAGATACTTTTGCTCTCGATCGTTAAACTGAGAACGTAAACTTGCCAGGTCGTTTGCAAAGTCACTTGTGATGTTCGTTTTATCTTTTTTAAAGATTTCCAGAACAGATAACCTTTCTTCTACAGACTCAATACGCTTGTCAAAATCGGTTAAACTAACAGTAAGCCGGGATAGCTCTTCTCTGAAAAAACCCATCTCCCTAGAAACTGATGCCATCTCCTGACGTAACTTTCTGATTTCGTAAATAAGAGTTCCAGACTCAGGTTCATCTCGCAGAGAACCTTTAGCGGAACCCTCATTTGGTGGTAACTGGTTATCAGCACATTGGTTCACCGGTGAGCAAAGTTTTGTGTTCTTAATTAATTTGCAATCATTGCATTGCCACCTAGCAGTTATCCGGGCATCAGGGCTGATATTTGAACACGAACGATGGTACCACAGTAGACACTTTGCGCACTTGGCGCCATCTACCGTTCCAACAGATTTTCCGCACTCATTGCATTTATTTGCCATGATGACGATGATGTTATCGACACTAGATGGCACTGGTATAAAAATAATAATTATATAAATAAGTATTTTTACTTATATAATATTGTAAATAAGTCAATAAAAGGTATCGTATTTTTGCACTTTTATTTTTCTGCTAAGATCACAATTATAATAACCGATTGCACCAAAAGTTTTGAACAAAGAAAATACACAGCTGGGGGTATGTATATCGAACAGCTGATCGAAAACAACACGATAGTTCTTCAAACTAGGATTATAACACATAAAAAACTACAATAGTTTGTACTATTTCCTTAAGACTTCTCACAAAACTTATTTGCGGACACAAACACTTAAGATGCACGATATTTTAAATTTAAAGACTTAGAAGTACGGGACAAGTATATGCCGTCACCAACGTTCGTAACGTCACCAACTATTTTGATCTATTTTTTACAATGACAAACAACCCTTTATGGTTGATCTTATGTCTCCTTAAGTTTTATTTGAATCATATTTTTAGAAATGTTATATAACATAGTATTAGAACTCTCTTACCGCCAAGAATCGCCAACGACAGTTGTTCTATTCTTTAAAGCACTTTATGACACTGTTCACAAATACACTAAACTGTTTACCATTTAAACACTTAATTGTCACTGTTACACAACTTAGTTTCTCGATCTCACACTCAGCGGTTTATTATAACTGTTACACTTTTATCACAATAATACCACCCCACAACTTGTACTCCCAATTTAACACAATGCCTTCTCTTAACCGAGCTGCGATTTATATACTTCTTATTCTTAGTCAAATCAGTATTCAATATTACATTTACTTTATCAATTAAACTTCTATACAGAGATTCAATTGTTTTAGTCAAATCAACAACTTATATCTTTGTTTTTAGTCAAAACCAAACTACTACATATATAAAAGCTAACAATAGATACACAGTATATATTTCAAAAACTATTTCATGTATGAAACCCAGTAGTTTGTCTAAAAGTAGATATTTCTAATCTAAAACCACATAACAAAACATAAATATTGAAAATTCTATCTCGGCTCTAACCAGCGAGCTTCCTGTCAAACTAAAAACGTTTAAATTTGAAACTAAGCAATTACACCTCAGCGTAGTTAAGTTCCAGAACAAATTCAAAACTAAACATTTATATGTTCTTTAACTAGTTCTATATATTATTATATTTATAAGACAAACGCTTATTATTATTTTTCTATAAAATTTTTAAAAACATATTTTTTTCAAATTATTCTTTATTAAAGAGAATAATAATAAAGAATTATTTAATAAATTGAAATATAAAGTGAAATAATTTAAAATAGTCTAAATATATCAAAATATATTTAGCTATGTTTAAAATTTGAATAAATATAGTTTGAAAAATCAATGAAAAACTATTATACCGATTTAATCAATCATTCTAGAACCAACGATTGTATTACTTATTAGGAAGAGCTTCTTAACTTTATTTTTGCATCCGAACTCGTATCATATCATCGTTCTAAAACTAATTATTTCGACTATAATGCTTTGTGACTTAACACCACTAAACGTTTTTCAAAATCATTGTAGAAGTAAACTTATTTATTACACAAAACTAAAATAAAATATTTGCAAATTATTTGTCATACATTTTTAGAGAAAGCACGTCATTAATTTTTATGACCTCCCAAAAAAGTGAAGATTGGAATCATTCCTTCTTATTGTAAAAGAATATTACTAATGAAATACGACTTACAATGTAAATACAGTCAAATAATTTCACTGTTGACTGTCAACCGTAATTCTACTACTTTTAATAAAACCCTCCACAGACCTGAAATTTAAGCCTTCATTAAAAATACAAACTGTAGTAAATAGTAATTACTACTATAAATACTACTTACCATTTTTATACAAAACTAGGTTAATGCTTGACTACATTCCACCTGATGGTAAGTGAAATGTGGTCTTAGGTGGTGACGCGCATTAACCTGGCAGCCTATTCACTCTTCTCTTGAAGACACCCACATTATATTTGGTAGGAAATACCGACGCAGGCAGATTGTTCCAGTCCTTTGCTGTACGCACTTAAAAAAGACGAAGCATAGCGCTTTGTTCGAACAGGTGGAATGTCTCAACGTAGGGATGGACACCCGCCGTGCGTCGGAACGTTCGGTAATGGAACGGGGATGGGGGAATTAAATCGTGTAATTCCTGCGCAATCTCACCAAAATGTGTCCTGTAGAATACTGAGAGGCTAGCAATTCTACGCCTATGTTCAAGGCTGTGAAGGTTGGCGTCAACCAATTTAGGGTCGCCAATAAGCCTCTTTGCTCGCCTCTCAATTGAGTCCAGAACCGCAAGATGAGTCTTTGCTGCACCAGCAAATATGTGGCCACAGTACTCTACACACGACCGGATCTGTGCTTTGTATAATACAAGAAGCTGTCCCGGTGTAAAGTACTGTCGCACCCTCGCAAAAACGGCAAGCTTTTCTGCAGCTGCTCTTGCTTAGGACTCAATGTACCGACCAAAGTTGAGGTTCGAGGAGATCTCTAAGCCTAACAACTGAAGCCAGTAACTGTATTCCAAGGATACATTCTGGAAAGTAGGAGCCAAGGTGAAAGGGTTCCTTTTGGCGGTGAACAAACTGCGTTTCTGATCTGCGTTTTGGTGGCGTTGAATTTGATGAGATTGGCATTGCCCCATGCGGAGACTGCCTGAAGTTTGTCATTGTCAAACGTTCCACCATGGCTTCTCTTTCAGATTGTACTTCATCTCTACTAGCCCGAGAACTTGGCAGATATCTTTCTACAACTGTGCTGTCGTCTGCATACCCATAGATACCGGGCTTCAGCAGATCGTTAATGTGCAGAAGAAAAAGAGTTGCAGAAAGAACGGACCCCTGAGGTACTCCGGCATTTATTGTCAAGGGTTCCAAAGAATACCCGTCCACAAATACACGGAGAGATCTCTGGCTCAGAAAGTCGGTTATTCAGCCAATCAGACCAGGAGATATACCGTACGCTGAAAGCTTGCTTAAAAGGCTCACATGCCAGACCCTGTCAAGCCCTCGAGACGTCCAGAGAGACGGCGACCGCTTCTCCTTTCCTTTCGATGGCCTCACCTAAAATGTGTGTAGCGCACGCTAGAAGTGGACCTATTTCGGCGAAACCCGTATTGTCGGTCACTGAGGATATCGTTACCTTCTACGTACGCTAGAAGCCCATAATCTCCATAATCTTGCAGAGTATGAAGGTGATTGAAATAGGCCTATAATTGACAGGATCGACGCGGCTGCCCTATTTGGGCACGGGTTGCACGTTGGCTTCCAGCATACCGGCATTTTTCCAATCTTGAAAGAGAGGCAATACAGACGTGTCAATACAGGAGAAAACTCACCTGCGCATGTCTTGAGCAGAATGGCTGGTATACCATCAGGACCACTGGCTTTATTCACATCACGTTTACGACACAATGTTCTCCATACTTCTTTGTTAGTGATGCCGATTTCGAGCATCGAAATACCGCACTGAGGAAGATGTTCCGGAGAAGCATTGCCAGTGTCTAGATGCGAATTCTCAGCAAACATTCGCCTTCTCTGTTGCTGTGTGGGCCAGGGATCCATCCGGCTTTAGCAGAGCAGGCAGTGGGGGTTGGCAGAAGTTCGACTCGATCGCTTTAGCAAGAGAACAGAAAGCTCGACTGCCAGTTGGTCTGACAGAGAGCTTTTCGCGATTCTTAACGATCCGATCAAGACGATCCTTCCGCAATGCCTTTTTATAGGACTTAGCAGTTTGGTTAAAGGCTCTCTTCTTTGTACTTACATCCGAAGTTTTGCGGCTTCGAGCATCAGCCCAAATGAGGTATGCTGAATGTTTTCGGTCATGAACATGACGACATTCGGCATTAAACCATGGGCGAGATTTGACACCGATGGATTCGTCAGTAAAAGGAATAAAATACTCCATTGCCTGATGCACCACATCGGTTATAGCATCCCCGCAACTCGACGGATCCAAAGAAGAGAAGCAGACCTGCCGCCAAGGATAAGACGCAAAAAAGTGCCGCATCTCGTCCCAATCTACTGACTTGTATTTCCATACTCGCCTAACACCATGTGGTTCGAAAGCTGGTGGGGAATATGTAAATACAGATTTTACCAGACATTGATCGGAGGTTCCCAAGGGGGACGTGACCTCTACACGATACCTATCCAGATCAGTTGTCAGCAGAAGGTCTAGGCAATTGGCTGTATGGCCTACCACATCTGGTACCCTTGTCGCTTGCCTCACCAGCTGAAAGAGGTCCAAGGACAACGCAAAGTTCCGCGCTTCTCTTCCAGCATGGTCGGTCTTCTGGTACGGGAACAGCTAGTCCTGATGAGAGGCATTAAAGTCATTAAAGAAAGACGAGCTGTGCCGAAGGGTACTGATGCAGAGCCATATCTGCAGCCTCACTGAGATACTCAAATAAACGACTCGTCTCCTGGTCACTAAAACCCATAGGGAAGAAAAAGTGGAGTCTTCAAGGTGATGGAGACGCTGAATACAGAGGTCGTTCCGGGCGTACACACTGACTCCGGCCCGTGAGCTAAAGTTGTGCTCTAACGAGTAACCGGGATAATCCAAGTATGCAGCGCTCAAAGGACATTGTATCTGCGTCTCCGTCAAAAAAGAGCAAGTGCGGCTGCTCTGTCTCAAGGTGGTGGTGGACAGCTAAAAGATTTGAGTGCAAACCCCTTATATTAGTGAGGTGCACTTTATATGGGGAGGAGTGCAACCGCTGTGTCAACTTGTTCTTTTTTTTTAACTTTTTCATAAAAGAAATAAATATAAAAGTGAATAGGGATAGGAAATGGCAGTTGAACGAGGCGGTACGTATCAAACCCGACGTCGAAATTGGTGATGTCTTGCTACTGGGAGGCTAGTCTGGACACTGCGGAGACGCCCGAACCCCCCCAGGGATCGCCATCGGACCTCCTCGTCTGGTCGCCAACCAGCACGATGAAGCCACCCTGGGATTTTACACAGCTGGCGGGGCAGCTTTTCGTGGTTGGCTAACCCACTAATTGGGCCCCCAACTATCTGCGGGCGGCCAAACCCACCACAATCTTTATACAAGTTATTATCTACGTCCTTGTCCCTTTTGTCCTTCTCCTCTTTCTGGGGCGGACGTCACACAAACGCCTTCGGTGTCACCCTAGGGTCGATTTGTTGACTATCTAGTCGTTCCATTTATTTTACTTCCCTTTCCAGCGCGCTCCTCTTTCTATGCCATCTGTGTGCGTAATCCCTTAGCCGTCTGAAGTTCGCCTCCGAAGCCACCAGGTCCGCGTAGTACACGGGTCCTACTTCAATTACCTTAATCCCCCCCAGCATTTCCCTACGCTCCTCCCCGTACAGGGGGCACTCACAGAGTGCGTGGTGTACGTCTTCCTCTGCGGCTTCTCCGCAGTAGCATGACCCCACGTCGGAAAGTTTCATTCTGTGGAGTCGAGCCCGAAAACAGCCATGTCCCGTCAAGATCTGCGAGGTTTCGTAGTCAGGTTCGACCCAAGTTGACTCGAGTCGAACCGATACGTCCGGGAAGTAACGATATAACTCCCTCCCTCTGGTAGACGTGTCCCAACGCTTCTGCCATTCGGCGAAAGCGGACTCAAGTTCTTTGAGTTTGGCACAGTGCCGCTCCCTTCTTGACAACCCGGACTGGCGCAGAGCACCTAGCCTGCCAGCCCGAATTACCTCGAGGTCGGCCAGTAGAACGCCGGCTAATACCGACAGGGCGTCGGTGCTCGTCGATCGGTACGCCTTGGTCAGAAGGACCAAAGCGGGTCTCTGTGTACGCAGAAGCGTACTCCGCACAACGTGCAAGGATGCACGCGGGAACCAGCAAGCCGCAGCATACGTTACCGTGGCGATGTAAGTGCCATAATACAGAGTCCGAAGAGCTCTGTACTTTATTCCCCATGAGGAAGCCGACACCCTCGCCATCTTGCCAAAGCAAGGGGCCGCCCTCTCCCCTATCGATACCGCATGCTGCGCGAACGATAGACCAGGCTCTATCACCACTCCTAGCACAGTAGCCGACGTTACAGTTCTGATTGTTGTGCCTGCTAACTTTATCGTGGGCGGTCTCTGCAGTTTTCCCTTTACGATGAACATGGACGATTTAGTTGGCGAAAATTCAAGCCTATTCCGCGCCCCCCAATCCGCGATTAGCTGCATAGCCTTGAGGGCCGAAGCCTCCAAGGCCGCCCGAGCATTGGCTTCTATCAGAACTGTAACGTCATCGGCGTAAGCCACCAGCTTAACTCCCCCCGGAAGTGGCAATCTGAGGAGGTCGTCCATGAGCACGTTCCATAACGTGGGTCCTAGCACCGATCCCTGCGGGCAACCCATTGTTGCAGTCTTCCACACTACCCGATCACCGACGAACATGCCGACCCGTCTTCCGACGAAGTAGTCGCACAACATCCTGAAGATGTTCGGCGGGCAACCCCCTCTTTTGACCTTCAGCAATACCATCGGCCACCAGGCGTTGTCGAAGGCCCCAGAGATATCCAAAAATACCGCCTGAACATACTTCGACGAGTTTTCACGCACCACTCTGAGAATGGAGCTCAGAGCAGTTTCCGTTGACCGTCCTCGAGTGAATCCGTGCTGGCAGTCCGACAAACCTCTGGTTATTTGTGGTGCGCACTTAATCATTACGCGCTCTAATATTTTACCAAGAATGGGCAGCAGTGTGACGGGTCGATAAGCTTTCGGGTCGGAAGGGTGCTTGCCATTGCACTTAGGCAATACAATCAACCTTCCGTCCTTCCATATCTGTGGAAAAATCCCCTCTTGGACACATCTCCTATACACTTCTGTAGTCTCATCCGGCGCGGCTGCAACAACGTGTTTGACTATACGGGCGCTTACCTCATCGATACCCGGAGCAGTATTAGGAAGACCCTTGACTAGACTTTCGATTGTCTCGAGAGACGGAGGCGGTGCAGCTTCTCCTGACGGGATGAGACACGCCACTATGCGCACTTGCCTATGGTACTCTAGATCTTTAGACGGATCGTCATCCGGACATAGAGCATGCATAAGGTCATGCATGGCGTCTCTCAATCCGACAGCGTACCCTTCAGCGAATTTAACGCCACTAATTACGTTAGAGGGGGGGCGAACCCTTCCCTGCGCGACTCGGTAGGCCTGTCCCCAAGGGTCCAGGTTTCCGGAATTAGCGATGTTTTTAAAATGCAAAAGCTCCGCTTCCTCCATGGCTCCCCTATATCTGGCCCTATGCTCGTGGAACCTGGTCTTCGCAGCCTCCTCACGCACACCGCCAACCCTGCGAGAAGCATGCCAAGCTCTTCGCAACTGGTAGTTCTGCCTACGGAGGGAATCCAGTGCCGTAGTCCACCATACATAACACCTGTCCCCCATGCCCGACTTTACCTTACCCAGCGTCTGTGCGGAGACGTTCAACACCATCCGGGTGAACTGCGCGCTTACATCGCCTGCGGGTTTGCTCCAGTTTAACCGACCCACCCTACCCCTAATTTGGCTTTCGAAGTAGTCCCAGCATACCTCACGATCCCGGTATCTCTTTGGCTCTTCAATTGGCCCTGGGCATGGAGCGGCTGTGCTCGCCACCTGGAACGTTATAACTCGGTGGTCACTCTCTACTGCGTCTTCGCGCACTCTCCACTCTGTTACCAAAGTGCCTTTTGTGAGTGTCAGGTCGATGTTGGACTCTCCGTTCTTGGTGCAGAACGTGGCTGGCTGTCCTTCAGCGTTTGCCAGGCGGAGTCCATGTGCCAAGACGAACGCTTCCATGGCCTCCCTCCGGTGCGTTACGTCTGGTCCGCGTCCTTGGTACTGGCGCCTCTTGCAGTACCACATCGGAGAGTGCGCATTGGAGTCTACCCCTATTATTACCTTCTTTGGTTTTATACGTTGTAGTACGTGTTCTAGTTGCTGGAGGTGGAGGTTGATGTCGTCACTGTACTGAAAGTATGCCGATATTAAGACGTACTCTTCGTTCCCGAAGGTGATGCTGGCTACGGCGCAGTGACTCGTGGACAGGTGATGATGAAATACGCAAGCGACGTATCCGGCTACGTAAATGCCGGCCTTGCTGCTGGAATCCACGCACAGAAGACGACTCCCTACCTCGGGGATAGGGCAAGGGTAAAATTCCTGGACCAGAATGACGTCTGTACCCATATCCCGTGCCGTTAGGGGTAGCTCCTTGGTGGCGAGCTCTGCTCCCGCCAAATTGATCTGCCCGACGGTGTAGGTTTTCGGCGCCATTAATAGTTAGTAGATTCGGCCATTCGTTTCTCGGCGTGTATTCGTGCTGGACAGTCTTTACTCGCTGTCCGGTGCGATCCAGCAGGCTGACCGAATCTGCGGCATGTTGCGCATTTGAAGTCCTTCTCAGGGGCACCGCACGTTTCAGTGTCGTGCCCATCCCCACATTTTCCGCAAGTAGGCTTCTCGGCCTTACAATTTTTGATTGAGTGACCATAAACCTGACACCACCGACAACAGATTGCCGTAGTATAGTCTTCTGCTATTACGACTTCCCATCCGATATAGAGTCGTCCTCTATTTGTCAGTTCTCTTCTTAAACTAGGAGAGCAGGCTAGGACTAACGTGGTACGGTTCGAATTTTGCCTTCCTTTTTTGAAGGCTACTCTGCATTCTGCTGTTAATCTTGGCAGTGTCCAAGTAGATGAGTCCTTTAGGTTTTGGTCGAATATCGTTTTCATTACTTCACCTAGTTCAGGATTACCCTCTATGTTTCGTAAGGCCACCAGTGGTTCTCGGCCTTTTAGTTCAGCGGTCTTAAGCTGCGGTGGAACGGCCGCCTTTAGGCGGTTAAGGTCGTCTAAAGTGCGCGCCTGTACCAACACACCTGCACCTCCTATCTTCCGCATTTTGTCAATACCAATGTTTAGATTGGCGGGAGCTATCGACGCTTTAAGCGTCAACTTCGTATCCTCCGAAGTTTTGATCACATCCTTATTTTCCTCTCGCGGGAAAAGCGCGACCACCGGACCACGCCCGGCCTTCACCTTTTCGGCAAAGGTGATCCCGGTGCGCCCCGGCATCTCCGTCACCACAGATTTTAGTTCTGCGGTTGCTGCTGAAACTGCGGCCATTGTCTTCTCGACATCAGATTTATACAACCGCGCGCCCTCTTGTGAGGCTTTGTTGGCCTCCAGTTTTGCTTCCAGTGACTGTACTTTGGCCGACGTGTTCGCCAGTTCAATGGCAAGTTGCCCCACTATTTCCAACATCGTCGTGACCTGGCTGTTTATGGCGTTAGTGTTGCCTTTATTCAGTCTGGACATGGGTCCCCTGATGATTTCGTTAATTCGTCGTCCTGATTGGTTGGCCATGGATAAAAGTACCCGCCCAGAAGCCTTACAGAGGTTGGACTCCACTTGGTGGTCCGACTCCTGGTTCTCGTCACTTGACGATACGCCTGGAGTATGGTATGATTCCCCAGCCGGGGTCATTGGAGGCACATTCAAACGTCTTGGGCGTTTCTCCTCTGACTCTTCTTGAGGGGATAAAATTCTTTTTGGTGCCGGTGCGTTCCCACTAGCTGTCCCAGCTAATGGGAACAAAATTGCCGATAGGACTGTTTTATACAAAGATGTCGCCATCGACGCTTGTGGCGGGGTTCTATGGAGATCCCTCTGATTCTCCTCGGTTGACTCCCCATCCAGTCCCGGAGGCGTCCTCTTAAGCGACCTCTTCGGTTTAAATGCTTCGTGCTTTTTAAAAGGTTCCGACGGCTGGCATCATCGTCCTCGGACGACGATACTGACGCCATATTTAAATTGACCGCTCTGTGTTCGTGTATTGTCCAGTATACAAAATTTCTTATGTAATATTATAATAATAAAAAGTAAAATAATATTAACAAAAAGAAATAAAAAAAAAACAAAAAAAAACCCAGAGTAAATTAAACTAAAAGCACACACAGGAAAAAAAAAATAATAAAAAAAAAAAAAGTAAAATAAAATAAAATAATAAGCGTAAATTGGAACGCAGCCCCAGATGTCGTCAATGTCAAACGTCAAAGTCTGACTTGTCAGTTGTCAACTGTCAAACGTCACCTGACAGCTGACAAAGACACTCGCGTCACACGCTAACGTCACTTGCTAATGACACCTGTTATCGGCCATGCGGAAAGCACATGGTACTTAACCTTTAAAGTTATAATAACTATAATAATAAAAAATAAAAGCAATTGTTAAATTAAAAATAAAAGGTGTCCATGCACAATAAATAACTAAAAATTAAAATAACTAAAGAAATACGTCACCAATGGTGTCCAAGTATACTTTATTGCATAAAGAATGCTCATAAAGAAGTCACAAAATAAGGAAAAATGCACAATATAACACACACAGACTAGTTAATAAAAGTAAAATAAGCAAACACTACTAGCTAGCGAAGCAAATTTGAAAAAAAAAAAAAAGCAATAATAAGCAGAATGGAAAATTCCGATACGCAGAGCGCGCACTGTTCACACGTCCGCTCGCTACGACGGGCGGCCAGCGGAAAGCCGTCGCTTCGGATCCCGCTACCCTCCTCGACTAGACACCCGACAAAACAAACACCAACCCGACGTCAAACGGGTTCGCCAACGCACCGCAACTGTTCAGACCCATTTCCCATAAACGGCTTCAACGAGCAACGTGCCGGAACACGACTAGGTCGCTTTGCGGCACGACTCTGCCGATGGGTGTTAACTTTGCCGGCGACCGGATGTTATGGTCTACCACCAAGAATACACCATAGTTTGTATTGTCAGTTTCTATATGATAAATGTTTTAGAAATACCAAACCTATTCTTATCCTAATTCTATTTTATAGTATGTTTGACTATTGAATGAATAATTAAGAATATAATTTTGGATTCCAAACTTGTTCTCTAACTAACTCGTATGACTTAACTATGAATTATTCTTAGTGTAAACGGATAAATCTTTTCAGAGAAATAACGTGCTTTATTGGTTTGAACTTCTTAGCTCGTGTACTCAAAAGTTGCAAAAATAGCAATTTCGTGTACATATTTAATGAAAATGAAACTTCTGTTTCTAATTTAATAATCATCTATATAAATATTCTTATAATATACATATGTCCGTTGTTGACTATATCTATAGTATTTTTTTTGTTAAAGACCGATTTAATATTTACTTTAGCCCTTCACTGCGTGCGTCCCTCGAAAGAAAATGGGAATTATTGAATAATTTCTTACAGATCTTATGTTTTTTTATATACTGTCAATTGAAGTCAATCCTGAGTTTATCAATTAATATGTATTAAAAAAGAGAACTATGTTTAGCAGAAAACTGACTTTAGTTATATCTGCCTGAATGTCAGTATATAATACCCAGTATAGCTCATATGAGATAATATGGTATGGGATATGTGTGTCGGAGCCAATTTTAAATCCATTTATTTTGTATGCCAGCAAGCATGAACACTATTATGAACTTTTGAAATAGCCAGTGCAAGGGCTTAGCAGCTTAGATAACATGTTTTTTTTATTTCTTGTTTACTTGAATGAAACTTTTTTATATCAAATTATTTATTTATATTTCTTATTTAATTTGCTGTTTATATTTTTATGTTTTCTCAAGGAAATAATTATTTATTAAACATCTTTGACTCTTATGAACTCATAAGTTAAGAATTCTGAAATATATTTTTACATTGTTATTAATAAATAGCAATTGATTTTTATATCTATATCTCCACGGTCAACATTTATGTTAGAACCAGTTAGTAATTAAAAATTTAAATCTTTCAGTCACACTACATACGAAAACCAACCAGTTGGACGTTGCAACCATAAATATAAAAACAAAAATAAGTTCTAAATCCATAAAAAAAACAAACAAGAATAATAGTAACAAAGTCACAGTCTGTCCACGTTGTCTCTGTCTTGACGGAGAGATTTCTGGATTACTCGTTTCTTAAGTTTAAGATTTAACGAAAGCGACGAACAAGCCATACCATATCCTTTGAAGAAAATCATCAGGGCTATACAAGCAGAACTGAAATTCATGAAGGCAAATGTGGCCATATACAACAACCACACACCACCACCACAGATGTGGAACCAGTGGTTTCTTTATGTAGGATAAGACGGAAATAGAGCTTTTAAACAAAGCTAAATATAAAATGGCCCCTAATGACCTAGTTGTTTTCGACCCAATGCTCAGAGATGGTAGATAATAAATTCTAGATGATATAATCAAAGCTAGCACACTAACAAACTTCGAAACAGACGTTGTCCTGTTTTCTGTTTCCTGGCCGTCCCTGATTGTAATGACTGATACCCGTATAACCCTGATACTCGTACCTTGTACCGGACGAACTAAGCTCCCTGTGCCTAAGGCAACTTCGGTGCGGGATAGCGCCTCAACATTTATAGTCTGTGGTGGGGTTGAGATACTATATCCATAATAGATAGAGCGAAAGAAAGGTTAAAATTCTAATCCATTGTCAGTAATAAATTTAATGGTTTTATTATTTAATTTAAGTAACCAAAATTTAATTTTGGGAGAGTAATATACACAACAGAGCTTTTAGGAGGTATATTCTATGGGTTATCAAAGTAAATGAGATCATCAACAATTTACTCTGAATGTAAAAGCATGATTAGAACTCATTGTTTAGTTTTGACATTCCATTTAGCTGTCACATGCTGCTTCTTAAAATAAACCGCTGCTTTGTCTCGGATTTTGAAAATTAGCCTGTTTTTGTATGTTATTATAGTGGCAACCAAGGCTTAGCTTGGCTTAAATATATATATTTATTTTCTTTAGACTTATAATTCATTGACCTTGAACGTAATTTCAAATATAACGATAACATTTCCGAAAACTGCAAAAAAAAAATATTTCAATGGCAAATTTATTTTGGTATTTTTAGGTAGATTTACCTGCCGTAAAATTTATGTCAATATTTTTTCATCAAGATGGATTTTAATATTATTGTTTAGTCCAAACTAGAGTTTTATTTTGCAATAAGCACAATTAGCCGAAATTTTTAGTAACATTTTCTTGCTGATGCTAAGCTATATAACATAATTATCTTTCTTTCATATTTTTACTTTAAACTTTCAATGATAGCAACTTATGTCACATTTTTGTTTTAATAAAAATGTATGCATAAACTACATAATATAAATATCTACGAAGAAGTAGTTTGTTAAAAGCTCAATACAACATTCATTTCATTTCTTACTGAAGAGTTTACTTATGTATTGAACTGCAAATTGTTTGCTATTCACGAGCTCTATATTCTACTTCCGAGTCGAATCGAACATCTACATCAGAATATGTGAAGAGAGATTCAAATTTATGAACTCTGAATACAATATATTCTTAACCTTACTTATAAAATGTTTGAAAATATCTGTAAGTATGTGTAACCATGTTAAGCTTATTTTTTTTTTATAAATATGGAATGAAAAATAAACCGATACAGGCACG
Organism: Napeogenes sylphis; assembly: GCA_959347405.1. NCBI lineage: Eukaryota > Metazoa > Arthropoda > Insecta > Lepidoptera > Nymphalidae > Napeogenes > Napeogenes sylphis. The sequence continues at coordinate 25,056,929 of OY365785.1, forward strand.
AATTCGTCCCGTCGATTTACCAATTGAGCTACCGTATCCCTACCCGGCTCGGTGAATTGATAAAGATCACATATAGAATTCTTAATTCATTTGTTTTTTAGTCTTTTATATCAATAAATATATGATGATATATTTGATATTGGTAAAAAATCAGACAATATAAAGTGATTGTGGACTTAGAATTGCATCAAAAGGAATATCCTACGAAACATTTGAACTTTAATCTTATATGTATATTTAATATTGAAATGTTGAAATAATATTGAAAAATAAAAATGGAAAATAAATGTGACTCTTTTTCTGTACATGTACGTTTTTTGTTCATAACGTTAAAAAATAACTTTTAATAAGTTACTCCTAAATTTTCTTCCTCAAACAACAAAACCCCAACGGGTGTTGTGTTTCTGTTCAGGTTTAGATGCTCATTATTTATTACAAGATTAGACATATTAATTACATGCCTTATAGGCTAAACTTCATAAAGTTATTAATAAACGAAGTAATAGGATTTTAAACCATAAACTTTTGTTGTTTTATGTTAACAAAACTTAATAAAAGTTTAATCCTTTTTTCAAGACTTTTTAATTATATATTTATATAAAAAAAAAAAATAATAAGAATATTATTATATTTTAAATCTTTGAAGTTTCTCTGAAGTGTGAACAATCTCTGAACATCTTTCTCTTTCAAAATGTATTTTTTTCTAGAAAACACGTGTTGATATAAACATACGTAATATATATTCATCCGTAAAGTTTAAATAAAAGATCTTTTTTCATTAAATTTAAAATACAAAAATGAAATAGATATAACTAACATATAAATAACAATTACTTGTATCTTGCTTTTGTTGAAAATCCGAAAAATTGTTAAGATAGCTAATTGTACTTTGAGACTAATTTGTATGTACAGTGTGTGTTCAAACTAGTGTTGAAGAAATTTAATTTAATACACAATTATGAAACATTTTGAAATATGAAAATGTAATATTTTTAGTGACCTGATAGTTATATAATAAGTTTCTATATTATTATTATATATTAAAGCGTTCTCGATATCGAAGCATTTTTTATTTATATGAGAAAGAAATATTTCATCAAATTTTTAAATTAACATGGTTTATTACAAAAAAAATAAATGCTAATTTCTTTTTAAATATTCTATTTTTATTTAAAAGATAGCAACGAAAAATTATTTAGTAGTTTTATTTACAACACCTATATTTACTTTATATAAAAAGTAAGTAAATTTTCATTGTATGTTAAATATTTAGGTTTCTCTTAACTTTATCCTCGTCCCGGATGAACAAAGTTCCCAAAATATAGGCTTAGAAATTGTAACTCTGAAGTAGAGGTAAATCGAAAAAGTTATGGGATTAATTTAGCTTAATAAACATAAGTCTACATTGATTGATTATCTAAGGCCTTAAGTAAGATTATGTTGCAAAACTTTCATTCAGAATATAAATACCATATCTTATTATTACTGAGCCCATGGTAATTTTACTTGCAAATGTTGTATATTTTGTAAGATAACTCAAATTATATTTCCTTTGGCTCTATCCTCTATTCAGTATCAAACAAATTATCAGAGGTCAACAGTAATCTGATCGTTGCTAAACCTGACAGTTTGTGCTACTAAGGAACTACTAAGATACTTAAGTAAGTATTATATTAATTTTCAGTCGTTATAAGTGTTAGCTTTTATACATGTAGTAGTTTGGTTTTGACTAAAAATAAAGAATAATTTGTTGATTTGACTAAAACAATTGAGTGTCTGTATAGAAGTTTAATTGATAAAATAGATGTAATATTGGATACTGATTTGACTAAGAATAAGAAGTATATAAATCGCAGCTCGGTTGAGAGAAGGCGTTGTGTGAAATTGGGAGTACAAGTTGTGGGGTGGTATTATTGTGATAAAAGTGTAACAGTTATAATAAACCGCTGAGTGTGAGATCGAGAAACTAAGTTGTGTAACAGTGATAATTAAGTGTTTAAATGGTAAACAGTTTAGTGTATTTGTGAACAGTGTCATAAAGTGCTTTAAAGAATAGAACGACTGTCGTTGGCGATTCTTTGCTGTAAGAGAGTTCTAATATAAGATGTATATTCAATGGAGATAAAATATTTTAATTGTAAAAAGTATATAAACATCGAATTATATTAAAAAATAGTTAAATCTTATTTCCAAAATATATATTATGTTTCATCCTATTGTAAATATATAGATATAAACTAGGTTTATTTGCGCGGTAAGTAATAAAGTAGTTTGAATATACATCAAATAATATTTAATACTGAAGCATACAATAACATTTTACCAGGCTAGAAATGTTACTGTCAATGTGGTCTTGTAAGACATCAACGTTAGATTCCAACATAACGTATATATACATACATAACACAAATTATTAAACCTCTTATATCAGTTCCAAAAATATTGTAAACTGATAAGTTTTAAAAAATGTCTAAAGTATTTTAGGCCTGCATTTAAAACTTCCTCGTTGTAAAAAAATTTTGAAGAAAAATTTTGCCCCAAATCTAAAAATATTATTGAATCTGAAAGCCCCATTTTATTTTCGCTTTTTAAACACGAATGCCCGATGTCTTATCATTAATTACATTATTGTTTTAGTTTTAATTGATGTGATTAACCGGAAAAATGTCCACTATTCTACGAAAACATACATCTGCCTCTGATTTCTAAAGATATAAGACGAAGCTTCTTAGCAATCCATGGATTCACCGTGCGGGTGCCGGGCCCATCGCGTTGCAAGGAGAGGAGTGCAAGCAGTGCCTGGGACTTGCGACCCAGAAGTAAGTTTAAGGGGCCCCTTTATTGTGCGCAAAAACGCTCACCTTCACCCTCCACACTCCTCTCCCTACCTAACCAAATTTAGAAAGAACCTACTAATGCCGCCTTTGAAATACGTTCTAGAAATGAACCGATGCTTGTTCTAGAAAGGCCAAGGTCTTTAAGTAGGCTAGAAGTAGAATCATACATTTATTCACGAAAATTTCATATTCATTTTTATAATATTTTTAAACCAAAAATTTTATCTCTTCGATATTTTGTCACAAATTAAATGCGTGACGTAAATACTAGAGAAAATTTAATTAAAAATAAACCTAAATGAGGTATCAAATAACTTGTTCAATCTTTTATTATCTTTTTGTATCTCTAAATTCAAACAAATTATACCGTTCGAAGAGGATGTTCCACATGTGTTTCAATAAGTAAGTCTTCATAAATATGTAGCTTTGTTATAACAAAAGGCACGAGTGACAGGCTTTGTTCTCCACAAACACAGTCGAGAGTATTATTATTTGAATTTTAATTATTATTTTTATAACTATTATTTTATTTTTTATTATTAATTTTAATTGCGGTGAAAAACGTTGCCGGTGAAGTGGAAACTCCCTAATTATATGGTTAAAAGAATAATAGAATTGTCTCAGAAATCCTTACTCAATTTTACATTCATATTCCATTGCCATCCATCCGCTCCGTTGCTCAAGTGGTTAGAGCAGACGCCTAAAGTATAGCGACGCAATGGGGCTCGGGTTCGATCCCCGACAGGGACAGGGATGTATGTGATGAACATATATGTCTGTATTTTTGGGTTTTATCGTTTATTAAATATATTCGCAGTATTTATACTGTGTATTTCTATGTATTTGTATCGTTATCTAATATTCTTAACACAAGCAAATAATTTGCTTACTTAGGGGTTAGATCAATGTGTGTAACTTGTCCTGTATTAGCATTATTATTATTATTATCCTAATTGATATGTATATATTTAATAATGAAATCAAAACAACTTATATTTTGACAACATAAAAAACTAACAAAAAAGAATCAAAGATAAAATCAGTAACAATTATAAAAACGATTAATATACGTGAAACATCGGTATTAAAATATATATTAAAATTAATTATAATCATTATGTCTTAATAGTTTTCCATTAAAAACTATAGATGTGTCATATGTTTTGTAGGTGTGAGGTTATATTTGCAGTTAATCACGTCTAAAATTCCAAAATGTTCATTTTGGAATTTATGTCAGGTTTCAATATATGAAAAAAGTTTAAGACACCGTCCATACAGATATTTATTTTAATGTTTATGAATATTTTACCTCTATGCTTATAGATACGAACACCACACATAAAGTAGAATAAAATGAAAGATAAACTAATTATATGTATAATAAACTAAATCATTATATAATATTATTATCCTTATATATTTATTAACAATAATAGTTGTCACCCATCCTGCAAGTACTTTAAGTATATAAGCTAAGTACTTTTAACTAATGTAGTTTCATTGAGTGTGCATAACATAATTATGTTTCTGGAGAGAGACGAAGCTTCTTAGCATTCCATGAATTCACCGTGCGGGTGCCGGGCCCATCGCGTTGCAAGGAGAGGAGTGCAAGCAGTGCCTGGGACTTGCGACCCGGGAGTAGGTTTAAGGGGCCCCTTTATTATGCGCAAAAACGCTCACCTTCACCCTCCACACTCCTCTCCCTACCTAACCAAATTTGGAAAGAACCCACCAATGCCGTCTTTGAAATACGTTCTAGAAACGAACCGATGCTTGTTCTAGAAAGGCCAAGGTCTTTAAGTAGGCTATAGAGAGATTTTGCTGTTATACCTCTCGCTCCCACTTCTACCGCGTACAAACTAACTATAAATTTATTCCTGATCAGTTTGTTGGTCAGTTCGTAATACTTATTGAGCTTGAATGTGTGATCCCTTGGGATGTTTGTTTCCCAAGGAACAGTAAGCTCCACAAGTATCACGCGTCTCAGATGTTTCGAATACAGGAACAAGTCCGGTCTGGATGTCGAAACACCAACATCCCTAGGGATTCTGTAATGCTTTTTATACGTGTCCATCATGAGAATCCAATCAGGAGCCGCGCCCAATATTGAATTAGGCTTCGCTTTTGATTTTTTGGAAGAGCCTTCTTTTACGAATTCTACAGATCGTTTGGTGGTTGTTATACCCTTCCGCGCTCTTGAAGACTGAAAGACTAACCGCTTCCCGTATAATTTCTAATACCTTGTCGTGGCGACGGCGATAGACCTTTATCTAGAAGTACCCTACACCCTACTAATAGGTGTTTCGCGGTTCCTATTGCCTCCCCACAGATGTTGCAAGACTTTTCGGTGGCTTTGCCCCATCTTACTAAATTACTTTGATCTGGGAGAGTCATTTGGAATGCATTAAGATAGAATTTTAATAATGCTGGGGACCAATCATAAATTAAGGTGCGCCACTTCAAAGCTAGTGGAATACAAAATCTCCTATGGTCACCCATTCGTTTTGAATTTCTAGGCTCATCGCGTGGAGTCGGTAATTATCGTTTTCGTCTTGTCGAATAAAAGATTTTGTTATGTCTATGTCTTGAACTTTCCTACTTGACCCTAGCCCTACTTTATTCGTTTGAGCACCTATCATATTTTTTTTATGAAATTGACTCGTGACTCTGCTCTGAGGCAACTTTGTCTTTTGGGAGAGAAGTTACAGTATCATCTTTAGATTTTCCGATGATATGTCTTTTGGTAACTCTTAGATGTTTGTAGAGCTCCGATGGTCTCTTTAATTTTAATCCAAAATTGTTTCGGTCTCTAAATAAGGTTGAAGAGTCCGCTGAGTGCGCTAACCCGAGCCATAACTTCAATGTCCTTATGACGCTTGCATCTAACTTTGACAAAATTGTTTTTTTTTTTTTTTTTTTTTTATATGATCTATGGCAATGCTTGACTACATTCCACCTGATGGTAAGTGGAATGTAGTCTTAGGTGGTAAGGCGCATTACCCTAGCAACCTATTCACTCTTCGCTTGAAGACACCCACATTGTATTCGGTCGGAAATACCGACGCAGGCAAGCTGTTCCAATCCCTTGCTGTACGCAGTAAAAATGAGGAAGCAAAGCGCTTCGTTCGGACAGGTGGAATGTCCACAACAAAAGGATGAAAACCTGCCGTGCGTCGGGACGTCCGGTGATGGAAGGGGGACGGGGGAATTAAATTGTGTATTTCCAGCGCACACTCACCAAAATGTATCCTATAGAATACTGATAGGCTAGCAATTCTACGCCTGTGCTCAAGGCTTTGGAGGTCGGCTCCGACCAATTCGGGATCGCCTATAAGCCTCTTTGCTCGCCTCTCAATTGAGTCCAGAACCGCAAGATGAGACTTTGCGGCACCAGCAAATATGTGACCACAGTACTCTACACACGACCGGATCTGTGCTTTGTATAAAACAAGAAGCTGTCCCGGTGTAAAGTACTGCCGAACCTTCGCCAGAACGGCAAGCTTTGCTGCTGCTGCTCTTGCTCTGGACTCAATGAACCGACCAAAGTTGAGGTTCGAGGAAATCTCTAAGCCTAACAACTGAAGCCGGTCACTGTATTCCAAGGATACATTCTGGAAAGTAGGAGCCAAGGTGAAAGGGCTCCTTTTGGCGGTGAATAGACACGTCTGCGTTTTGGTGGCGTTGAACTTGACAAGATTGGCATTGCTCCATGCGGAGACTGCCTGAAGTTTGTCATTCAAACGTTGCACCATGGCTTCTCTTTCAGACTGTACTTGATCTCGACTAGCCCGAGTACTCGGCAGATATCTTTCTACAACTGTGCTGTCGTCTGCATACCCATAGATACCGGGCTTCAACATATCATTAATGTGCAGCAGAAACAGAGTTGCAGAAAGAACGGACCCCTGAGGCACTCCGGCATTTATTGTCAAGGGTTCCGAGGAACACCCGTCGACAACTACTCGGAGAGATCTGTGGCTCAGAAAGTCCGTTACCCAGCCGATCAGACCAGGAGATATACCATACGCTGAAAGCTTGCTTATAAGACTCGCATGCCAGACCCTGTCAAATGCCCTCGAGAAGTCCAGAGAGACGGCGACCGCTTCTCCGTTCTTCTCGATGGCCTCGCCTAAAATGTGAGTAGCATATTATTAATATCATAAACGAGGAAAGGCCAATTTAGACGTGATGTTAAATAATTATCGTAAATCCAAGCTTTTTTGACGTTACTTAAAATAACGTTGGTTGTCTACCTTTTTTAGATCATTTAAAAAGCTATCGACTATTACATCCAACGATGGAGTACGGCCTTGGTAATCAATTTTTTTACCTAAAAATTTAAACGGAGCTGCTTCCGTAACCGTACTTATATAAGACCGCACTGACCGCCTATTATAAGACCCGGATCGTAAGAGGTATATTTGGTATTCCGTCTACCCAGACACAGACTAAAACATTTACTTGGTTTTGTCCTCAATCCGCCGGTCCACGTACAGAAATCCTCAACTACATTTAAAAGTACCTGACATTGTTTCGGATTACATGTCAGTATTGCGAGATCATCTGCAAAAGCTAATATGGATTCTGTGTATTTGTTGTTGAACTTAAACCGATAACCCCATTTTTTTTTTCACTTCTAATTAATTTGTCTATTAAAATGTTAATAACTATATTAAATATAATAGGAGAAATACAACAACCCTGAAATAAACCAACGTTATAATTAAGTGGTTTTGAATGGTTTTCATTTAAAATTATGGAGAATTTTAATTTTGAATAATATGATGCAATAATGTCGCGAAATACCGTAGGAAAGTTATACCATTTATAGATATACTTTAATTTCAAGCGTAATAAAACCAATTATTAACTTAAAGTTTACTTTAACGAAAAAATAAAATAAGTAGCTAAGTATCCGGATCTTGATCTAGGAATTAAATAAAATATGTACTGCCTGTTTGCAGACTAGCTTATTAATAATTAAAATTATAATGTGGTTTGCCATTCCGGTATGTCACCGTCACTTAATCTAAGGATTTATACGCAATTAGATTATTTAGTTTAATGGATTGTTGGATTGATCATAGATATCTATGTGTGTGTGAACACTTATATTGCCGAGACTTTTAAGATAACACACAAACACTTCAGACGTAACAAGATTCTAACAACATGCTTGCTAAAATAAAAAAAGTTGCAATTTATATTTTATCCATTTCATATAGAATATTGAGGTTTTATATAAATAAAATACTACTTTGTATATATTCCACTTAATGAATATGTTCAATAATGCTCACGGTTAATTGTATAAGATTCTTAAATAATATAATTTAAAAAGATATACCCACCAGTACAACAAAAAGAAAATAAAAAGGGTATAATTACATCAGTTGTAACATTTTAAAATTATTATTATCACTTATATTATAACTTTTATGGGATTGTTGAAAATAACAGTAGTTTTTCAATAGAAAAGTAATAATGAGGGAAAGGTTAATCAACTAAGTAAAAATAATGAATTAAATTTAATGTTAAATCTTGTCGGTCAAATAAATGTTATGTAAAAATTCATATTACTTAAAACTACGACAAGTAAGTCTAAAGTAACACAACAGACAACGTGTTAACTATGTTAATCACAAATTGTGTCGGTTAAGCGATTTACGAAAACTAAAGGTAAAAAACGTGAGAAAAAGAATATTGGTTTTATGTTTATTAATAACAAACAAATAAGAATCTTACTAAGATTTTATACTAAGTATTTTTATAGCATTGACCGAAGACAGAGACAGAGAGAGCATTTATTAAATGCGCAGACGCTATAAGTGTAGCGGCGCAATGTGGCTCGGCCGACTGACGGCAGACTGTCTGCGAGGCATTTTCTTATTATTCAGACAAGGAGATCATTCGATTAAAATTCAAGAACTCAGAAATAAAATTCTAAGTAGTTCGTACTAACTAAATAGTATATAACTATACATGAGTCCTTCGATGAATTAAACTACCGGGACAAAGTAGTTGAAATGTAACAGTACAAAGTTATTTATTATGTAATATTATCGTATATTATTCTCAATATATCGTTCCATTCGTATCGATGGGCACGATTACTGAACCAATCAAGTTATTGCATGACTTGAAGTTCAAACCAACGACTTCCAACTTTATATCCATACATCAATAATTTTATATTTGAAAACAATTTTTTTATCAAAAATATATACTCCATATAAAGAAAAAATGTCGAATGGTCGAATTTTACTGGCACAGTTTTTTAATTTTTTGTTCACTAATAGCTTCGAAGTAGATTTCCTTTTGCAAAAGCAAACTACGAGCATGTAGCCGATGTCATTAATCTGAATCCAGACCAATTTTGCCTCCTAAATGACATATTAAGACGAAGATATATTGTAAATACATAAAATTAATAATAATAGGTTTATCATATTAACAGTAACATCTTTCTTTAATTTACTTAACTTTTTTTGTGAACCGAATTTGAGACAATGGTTTAATTTATTTAACGTTTTAATTAGGTATTGAACTGTCTTAAAAAAGCTACGTTTCTATTAATTTCTTTTTTCATATTCGAAAAGTGCTTATGTAGACTTAAGACCTGTTAGGTTGTGAAATTTAATTAGTTTAGAAAAAATAATTTACCAATTATTTAAGTTATCAAGTTTAATACATTTTTTCATTATTATATTTTTTATTTTGCACTCTCTATGGGATAGAATAATTAATTTAAATATAAAATAACTGGCTAGTCACCCGTAATTCTACGGTTCCATTTTACCAACATATATTTATACTAGCTGTGCCTGCGACTTCGTACGCATAGATTCCGATTTCGATAAAGATACCTGTTTTAAGTTTCAATTTATTCCGTCAAGTAGTTTTTACGTGATTTGCGTGTAGTTTTAGTTTATTTATATATTATACAGGGTTATTTTTAATTAGTTAAGCACCTTTGGCAGGCAGCCTCTCTACATCAATCCCAACAACATTTGTTCTACGACTTTAAAAAAATCTTGATAAATAACTCAGAATAAACGAAACAAAAAAATTTTTGCTCCCTCGATTATTTATTACTCTGTATTTTGTAAGCAGTCTAAAATATAGGTCGTTGTTTAAGAACTGAGTACTGAGTCGTTCAATTATGTATTTTTTTTATTGAAAAGTATATTATTATTCCCTGACGGAAGGACAATGAATATGGACTATTAATATGTACTATCAATACGTACTATCAATACGTACCATCAATACGTACTATCAATACGTACTATCAATACGTACTATCAATATATACTATCAATATTTACTATCAATACGTACTATCAAAACGTACTATTAATATTTACTATCAATACGTAGTATCAATATGTACTATCAATATTTACTATCAATACATACTATCAATATTTACTATCAATACATACGATCAATATTTATTATCAATACGTACTATCAATACGTAACTTCTGTTCTTAACTTAAATATAAAAAAAAATAAAATAGTTTCAAAAAATGTCTTACCGCAATAGTAGGAAAATTAGTGATTATTAACTTTATTTGTTAAATGATTGGAATAAAATACAACACAAATTGTACAGTGATCCCATATAATCCCATATATTCCCGAAAACTGCATCCAAATCGATTAATCCGTTTCTGAGATTAGAGTACATAAACATATAGACATACAGACAAAATGAAAAACCATTGTTTTGAGTTCCTTTGCTCTTAAAAAGGCTTCCCATCATGATTTTTTAAATATTTTTCATGTATAGTTTTCGATCAGTAACCATTTTATTATATGTATATATTAAGTAATATTTGACTCTTAAGTGATCAAAGTATACGTCAACGAAACATCCATGTAACAAAAAGCTTTTGAATTTGAAAGTTGCAAAAATTGAGGATGTTTCTCTGCATTTCGAGGTTTTTTATCCGTCAATAGACTTTCAAAGTAGTTACTCTACAAGCGTACTCACTTGCCTTTATTTTAAACTACTTACGAAGTTATTTAATTTTAAACTTTTTACTACATGCTTACTGCCATAAGAAGCGCCATTTCATGTAATACTCTATTTTAAGAAGTAAACTTAAAAGGTTTAATATTTTTTTAATCCATGCCTCTTTTCTTATTTCTGAAACTTCTATTATAAGTTTCAGATAAACCAACAAGCTAAGTAATTATATTAATTTTGTTAGATAAATTAAAATATTATTAAAGATGTTCATGTGAGTTAGACTATTTGTGTATTTTTAAGCTTTTGCATAGCTTTTATCGCAGGCCGTGAGCATGGAGGCCATGAATCATGGAGCCGAATCCAGAAATTCCGTAACGAAAAAAAACTAACACCCCCCACTCCGCATACTACGAAGCTTGGCCGAGTATTGTGTACATATCATTTCAAAATAGCGTAAGCGCCAAGTTGTTAATATGTATTATGAACTTATTGTTTACTGGTTAAGGTTGAGTTTAGGATAAATGTTTTACTTGTACAGGGGTATTTTTTTCAACAAGCCTTTTCATTTCAAAGACTTTCTGTTATTTTGTTACAAAGACCCTAATTTACTTAACAATAGTAAATGAACCATATTTGTGAGGTATAAAGTTGAAAATATTTTTAGCTGTTGATATTATTAACCTTTATTTATATATATAACAAGCGGACCCGACAGACATTGTCTTGTAAACGCGTCTTTAATTTTAAAAAATCAAACTTTAAAAAAAAAATATTATTGAGTCACAATATCTAACGTCATTACATGTACATTTATCATAATTCAACCAATCGATACCGTATGAATATGTATATAAAGATTTTTTGTTTGAATAAATGAATTTGATGTACCAATATATTTCATTAAATTTCACTTTTTACGTAGCGAAATTAATAACGCAAATCGTAGACAAAAAACAACAAATAAGGATAAAAAATTAAAAGAAATATACTTACTTTGATCCGTAATAAAAACGCAACATGTATACATAGTTGTTTATGCACACTACAAAGCTCTTTACAAATTCAGTACTCAGTACTTCTTGATTTAATATTTAATTCAGCACGTGGATGAAAATAACACAATTAATAAAATATTTTTCTCAGTTCTATCGCAACGCAACTCTCAGGGCAGACTATAATTAAAATATAATATTATTTAATATTTGACATTGCCATAGTAACGCAGTCCGTCGGAACCAATGTGAAACATTCCAAAATCACCACCTACTTACACATAAAAAATTAATGAAAAAACCATTTTCCAGTGTACCAAATTGTGAATCTAAACAATTCTCAAGTCCCCTTGAACACACACAAAGAATTTCATAAACATTGGTCCAATCGTTTAGGAGGTGTTCAGTGACATACACACACATACAAGAAATATATATATTAAGATATTTACTTTAACAACCAGACGTCATGGGATAAACGAGTAGGTTAATAACGATATATATATATATATATATATATGTTATAACAATATATATAATGTGTATATATATATATATATATATATATATGTATATATATACATATATATATATATATATATATATATATATATATATATATATACATATACATTATATATATTGTTATAACATATATATATATACATTACAAATTTTATTTTCTTGGACTGGATCATTTGGAAATTATTTTTATTGATAATATGTTTAATGATTTATTGTTTTTATTTTTTAATTAAGTTCGATTACTGTTTCCGTACCAACGTGACAAGTCCTCAATTACTTACTAAATCTTATTTTTAATTTAAATACTCTTATTTTAATATAGAAAGAAAAAAAACTTACGAGCGTAAAATATATTTTTTAATGAAAATAGCACCATGATAAAAGTAGAAATGTAAAATAATTTTATTTTGATTTAAAAGGCATGCACATTGAAAAAAAGGATTCACTATCAATATTGATAATTAAGATATGTCTGAAGTACATTTTCTGAAGCCATTTTTAAAATTATAGTGAAAGTCACATCAAAATCTGTATTATAATCTTAAAGAACTAAACATACTAACAGATTTTTTTTTGTAGAGAATAGTAATTTTTTCTTGTAGAGAATATTTTTTTTTTTATAAAACACAAATTATAACCGAAGAATGTGAGACATAAATATTATTGTCAATATTAAAAAATGACCTCTAGCGACATACGAGATATTCATTAACAAGAGATTTACTGCTGTCTAGTTAAATTTTGACCGTGTCTGAAAAATCTGGGTCATTCTAGTCATATCTTGAATAATATGAAATCCGCAACATGACATTTTACCTGAAGAATAAAGTACTTGATTTATTGTATCCTAGTACTACTAGTATACTACTATTAGTAAGTATACATACTATTTAGTAACATTTTACTAAATAGTAACTTTTAACCGCAGCTTTGTCGCGGTCGTGGTTTTTTTCAGAAACTTGGTTTTTTAAATAATGCTCATCATACTAACTAAAGGTACCTTATATAATTTTCTAGCTTATAATTTTTACTTTAAAACTACAAATGTAAAAATATGTTCTATTCTGAGTTTCAGCGTACTTAGTAATTAATAATATTTACTTCACGTAATTTAAGTTTTAATATTTACTTCATGTATCCTCAAGTATAGGAAGAACGCCGAAAACTTTAAATTTAAAGTTACATCACATTTATACATACGAAAACATTCATGTGCGAGGCCGACTCGCACTTGGCCGATGTTTTTTTTGTGCTGGTTCTAAAATTGACAACAAGTTGATAGTGATAGCGGTATTTTAGAACAAAACAAAAACTAGTCACAGAACTGTTCAACGCATGGATTAAAAATTTAAAACGCTGATTTAAGAAAAATTAACTCGTAGCACATAATATTTTTATAATGATAATGTATTTTATAGAAATATTTTAATTAAAAATTCTAACTTACACCCTCTTCAAAATTTAAAATCTATTTACAGTTTTGTTTGTCTAGTTAAAGTTTATTTAGTTATATCTACATATGGAGTTAAAACCTAAACTATAACATCTTAAATAATTTTCACTGTATATTCACAAACACATATAAAATACAGTATGCAGAAAGATTAAATTGTACTGACGGTGTTTCTATTTTAACGAAAGCGTTTCTCCTTAATATACTAATATACATAAGTGAATTCAGATCCTTCCTCAGACGTATTAATAGATACTAAATGCTAATTACTAATCTCTAAAATCCACTAGATTATAACTTAGATGTAGCGGAAGTTGTTAAGATTCATTTCATTCTATTAATAGTATTTCATAATGTAAAAATGAGCTCTTAAAATTTATTGTTGTAATAATTACAAAAAAAAAAAAAAACATCTCCAGTTAAAATTATTTAAAAATTTCAACTACTAAAATATATAGAAAATATGATAATTTTACCTAGAAATAAAATTAGTATTTTGTTTCCTGACAAATCCGAAATCCATTATGAGACAGCTCGCTTCGTTTCGTAAACAGCCGCTAGATGTCATTAGTTTATTCCGTCACGTAATCGCGCCTGTAGCGATCCAAGTGCCAAACCTATGAACTACTTTCATGTACGTACGCTGACGACGGTATCTATTTTACAAAAAAATTACGGAGCTAATAAATGAGGACTTGGACTATATCATTTCATATTGTTGTTTCGTTATTGGCTTTGGTGACATACTTTCATTTTGAATTCTTTCTTTATTTAGCTGTCCCCTGATGCAACGACTTCAATAAGTACATAATAATAATATTTTATCCTTTTGGGCGTATTTTTGTATCGGGGGTTTTTTTTCTGCTCTTCAAAAATATTATGTTTTTTTCTGTTCTACTAAATAGACCTACGAACACACTAATTGGACTTGTTTAGGTTTTAACTATCAATATTGTATAAGAACCGGTCACCAGCAGAAATAAAAGCTCCATACCTTAGAGACAACTGCTTCTATTTCGAGCAAACATCGCTAAGAACCATTACGACAAACCAAACTTTCGATTAAAAAAAACCGCATTCTAATTCGCCTACTAGTTTGGCTGCTACATTACCACAGACAGACACACAGATACACAGGTCAAACTTATAACATCCCTCTTTTTGGGCCGGGGATTAAAAATAAGGTAAATCAGTTTCAATGTAACATCATTGCAATTTGCAATGCTTCCAATAACTTAGCTAATAATGATAATAATGATAGTAATCTACGATATCAACCAATTTTAAAATAAAATTCAAAAAAAATTCAAAATTCAAAATATCTTTATTCAAGTAGGCATTTACACGCACTTTTGAATCGTCAATTACATTAAATTGGTCAGTATAGTCAGTCTGTGAGTAAGCTACCACCAGCTCGGAATGCTGTTCTGCTGAGAAGAGCTGGCCAGAAACTCAACAGTTGCTCTTTTTAAATAAAATTTAACAATGTTTGACTTTTTACATTAAATTAAACATATTATATTATAACATCAACCCTGCAAATGAGTCAATGACCCAAGTTCCACACATTTCGATCAACCAAAAACTCTTGAATGTTATAGTAAGATTTATTAAATAATATACCTTTAATTTTAGATTTGAAACCAAGAAAAGGAAGATTTAAGATATCTTGTGGAACCTTATTATATATGCGTATACTCAAGCCCATGAAGGATTTCTTAACTTTTTGAAGTCTAAATTTAGGCGTTACGAGCCTATTTTTATTTCTTGTATTGATAGTATGTCTGTCGCTGTTTTTTTTATAGTCATTTAAATTTTGGCGTATATATAGTAGGTTATTAAAAATGTATTGAGAAGCGACCGTAAGAATACCGATTTCTTTAAAAACTTCTCTTAGGGAGTCTCTAGCTTTTAAGTTACAAATAGCCCGTATAGCTCGTTTTTGTAAAATAAATATAGAATTAATTTCGGCAGCGCTGCCCCACAGTAAGATACCGTAAGACAATATACTGTGAAAATAACTAAAATAAACGAGTCGAGCCGTATTAACGTCTGTTAATTGTCTTACTTTTTAATTGCAAAGACGGCTGAGCTAAGTTTGCTTGCGAGTGTCGAGAGATGGGGGTTCCACTGGAGCTTTTTATCTAAAGTTATACCTAAGAAAGTTGTCGAGTCAGTCAGTTCTAACACTTCATTGTTAAGGAATAAACTACAATCTTGACTTTTTACATTAGGAAGTGTAAATTCCATGCATTTAGTTTTCTTAGTATTTAAGACCAAATTATTAATTTCAAACCAATGAAGAACACGTGACAGAGCACAGTTAACTTTGTCAAAATTAGGTTTATTACGATCAACTTTAAAAATAAGTGAGGTATCATCAGCAAAAAGTACAATGTCACATAGTCCTTTTACGTAAAAGGGCAAATCATTAATATAGAGTAAAAATAAGAAAAGGCCTAGAATAGATCCTTGTGGAACACCCATTTTTAGGTGAGATCCAACCGATTTACAATTATTTACATCAACCGTCTGAACTCTTTGATTCAAGTAAGAGGCAATAAGATCAAGCGCAGCACTACGCACACCATAGTGATTAAGTTTGCAAAGTAATGTTTGATGGTCCACGCAATCAAAGGCTTTCGATAAATCACAAAACACTCCGATTGCATTCTGTGACTTTTCCCATGCGTCGTAAATGTGCTTAAGAAGCGCGGCACCCGCATCAGTTGTTGATTTGCCTTTGGTGAAACCATATTGTTCACTATGCATGATTTCATTGCTATAAACAAATTCTAACATTTGGTTTAGTATAATTTTTTCGAAGATTTTACTTAAAGTAGTAATACCTACTGTCAACGTAACACCTAAAGTATTAGCAATCTTGTTATTAATATTAAGTCATCGAAATCACTTGATACATGATTTATAAAATAAATAAGATAAAAAAAAAATGTCGCGTGCCTGCTGCATAGATGCCGCGTGCCTGCTGCATAGATGCCGCGTGTCTGCTGCATAGATAACGCGTGCCTGCCGCTTGCCTGCCGCTTGTCTACTGCGTGCCTGTCGCGTGCCTGCTGAGTGCCTGCTGCGTGCCTGCGTCGTGCCTGCCGCGTGCCTACTGCATAGCTACCGCGTTAAAATTAATAATAATATTACAGTTTTGTAAAAGAACAGTTTATAAATTGAATAATACCAATAAAATCGGGTTTCCTATGAAAATTTGCAGTAAGGTTTATTAAAAATTATAATGGATGCGACGTATCGTAGGCGTTAACATCGAATATCGTTGTTTTAAGATGTTTTAACAAGTGTATGCCGTGTGTCTGATGTGCGTCTGCTTGGTATGTCTGCTGTGGGTCTGACGTATGTCTACTGTAAGCCTGACGTGTGTCTGACGCGTTTTTGTTGCGTGTCTGCCGCGACTCTGCCGCAAGTCTGCCACGAGTCTGCCGCGTGTCTGCTGCATGTACGCCGCGTGTCATCTACGTGTATGCCGCGTGTATTTATGTAATTGTACTTTTCATTTCTAATTTATTCTACATTTAAGTTAATATTTATTTATTATAATATGTTTCTATTATAATCACGATCTTGGTGCCTGTTTCCTTTTTATAAAACTTTTTAAACCATTTAGTTTCTAAATTATTTAAGTTTGTCTAATAAGACATTATATAATTATAAGCTCTGATATTTATTGTCAAGGGTTCCGAGGATCACCTGTCGACAACTACTCGGAGATTTAAAACTGCAGCTGTGGAGTGTAAGTAAAACCTCTGGAAGGCTACGCTTGAGAACGGCGGTCTTAAACTAAATATGTTAAAGATCGAATATATGGCTTGCGGGAACCCAGAGTCGAATTCTGTCCATATTAGTCCTTTTTTTTTAAATCGTTGGAAAAATGCGTTACGCATCATCCCAGCGGCCAGGAAGGTGATGGCCGAGGGGATATGTGGGACTACCCGGCAGCATAGAGGACGCTGCCATTTTTAAGGCTACCCACTAAAAAACCAACGGTTGACCTCATCGCCATAGTGGAACGCCACGGGATCGCTTTCGCACTCACCGTGACGCCCCGGCGGAACCCCCTGCGAGGGGCCCCGATCAACTTAGAGACACCCTCACCTCGTAGGCCTATAATGGGCGGGAGAGGTCACCCCCCTCTTCTGCCCAGGCACTACGGCTGGGGAAGGAAGCGACTTGCATACTCCCGCTTCCTTCTTCCCAGCCTTACCCTACGGAGCGGGTCTGCGGTAGCTCCCTGACCCGCTCCGCGGCCTCCTTTGCGGCATCCATATTAGTCCTAAGCCACTAAAAAACCAACGGTTGACCTCATCGCCATAGTGGAACGCCACGGGATCGCTTTCGCACTCACCGTGACGGCCCGGCATTAGTCCTAAGCCGTTATGCACGAATCTGGAGGCATCAATTACGATGTCCAAGGCCGGATAAGCGCTGCTCGGTACAAATGGCTGGATGTCGCTGGTGTCGTCTGTGATCGCAGATATCGCCCAAACTCAATGGTCTGATATAAAAGAGCGTCAACCGATCGGTTCTCATATACGGCAGCGAATGCTGGCCAGTACTGTCTCACTGTCTCGGCACACCCAGCCTTGATATGTCTTTCCCTAGAGAGATCTCCCGGACGTACAAGAAAGTGCTGGTTGGATGTCGTGAAGCAGGACATACGTGGGGATGAATGTTCACTTGGTAGGCAATTTTTATGATTTGAAAAAAATATATGTATACCCCACAAACTAGAAAAGTAATGGTCGGCCCTACATAGATGACTCTTTTTTTTTCTTAACGTTATTCGTGGTACAAAAACTTACAGTTGCCTTCATCGCCTAAGTACAATGCCACAAAATCGCTTTTGCACTCACCTTGACCACCGTCGGATGCCCCATATGAGGGTGCCCCAAGCAATTTAGAGCACCCTCCCGAAGTAGGCTTATAGTAGGTATAAAACAATATTTTTATTATTTTATTTTAATTTTCTATCATTTCAAAAGTTTTATTAAAGTTAATTATGTACGAAATTCAAAACACAAAATAAACATTTGTTTTTCAATCTTTGTTTTCGTATTAGAAACCTATCCTGTGTTATGTATATCCTATACAGTAGGTGAAAGTTATTTGAGTTTACTTGATGATATAGAGGCTTCTTATCCCATATAGCTTCTTATCCCTTATTAAAAATAATTATCTTAGTCAAAAACTTTTTAAAACATTTTATCCATAATACTATCTATGCTTATAATCCCAACCGAACTTACTTTATTTACCACTACGCATATTATTGTGGATTACCAAATTACTTCCTTTGAGAAACTCCTGCAAGTCCAACGAAAATTAGGCAGTAATTGGCAGTAACTATAAATGACTGCCGGCTCTAAGGAATATGAGCACAAATAATTATCCCACTTACGCTGTACGCCTTCAGACTGCTTTTATTATGCTAAAGTATATTCTACCATTGTAAGTTAATGTTTATCCCTTAAACCTAATCCTGAGTCGCAAGTCCCAGGCACTGTTTGCACTCCTCTCCTTGCCACGCGATGGGCCCGGCACCCGCTCGGTGAATCCATGGAATGCTAAGAAGCTTCGTCTGTCCTGACGATATTCAAATTTTGCTTGAAAGCTCAACTCAACATGTTTTATAACTTAGGAGTAATAAATAGCTTTAATATTAGTTTATTGTAGTAAATACTATGTCATGTAAATACATGACATAGTATTTGACAAATGTTAATGGTATCTTCTAATTCATAAGTTAATTTCACCATATTGACATGATTTGGTTTGTTTGATTTAACAGCGGTGATGTGTATTGGAGAGAGAAACCGCTGTTAAAAAGCTAGTTTACAATATAAACATACATGATTTTTGTATATTTCCAAAAAAATATATAACAATGTCTGCAAATATAGCATTTTCCTAAATAAATTCCTCAATCTCACATGTGAAAATTTTGATAACTAAAAAAGGAAAACTTATGAATTAAAATGAAATAGTTTCAGAAAAAAAGAATTACATATTAAGATTTAGTATGAATTAATATTGAATAAGAATTAAAAAACTTTAAAAAAACATGTTTGACAGGCCATGATATCTATGGTGCAGAAAATAAAGACAATGGGGCCTACCATGAACTCTTAAAAACTATCATAGTTTTAAGACGTTTCGTAGCAATATTACAATTATATTACTTTGATTCGTACCATGAACTTTATAAAACAATATTGTTTTATTCCTGCTTAGTGACGTAGACGTGACGTAAATGAACGAATGCTTTTCTATTCCTGCAATAGGAGGGAAAGAGACATCACTTTTATATCGTATAGCTTCATCTGTTTTACACTATGTTGCTATGGAAATAATAAATTAAAATGACAGGAATGTGGATTTAAAACAAACAAACCAAAAATAAAATTATCGGATTAGAGTTCTATAATTAAATAATGAATTGTAATTACATACTGGACTATACGATTTTATGGACTTGCTATTGAAACTAATAAATAAATTAAGATTATAACATGAAGAAGAAATTATTTAATATCATTTATAATATTTAAAATTCATTCATTGTCTGAAATCGAAGAAGTAAGAAAGAAAAGAAATACGAGTATTGGGTAAGAAATGGAGCATTGGGGTCCTGATCTTTACAAGGTTTTGCTATACCTAGGATGAACAAAAACTCGAAACAGCAAAAACAATTTTGAAGAATATTTTTATTTGTGATATAATGACGATCCAACATGTTAAGAAGTCTAAAGTTATTATTTTTAAAGTGAATTGTGTACATTTGTCTGTTTTTTATGGTACTTATGTGTTTCTTCTATGAAAATATTATACGTCACAAACAGTCGATTCACTTCTTACGTTTTAACCTTTTAATTAATATTAATAAAAATATATTGATGATAAACCGTTTTTGAATTAAAGAGGTGGTGCTGAGTTGAACACTATACCATTATATTTATAACATTATAAATGATTTAAGTGTGTTGAACGTAAACAGTAAAAATAATCATAAAATAATAGTTATTTAATTTAGACTAAAAGATAGAATTGATTTTACGAATCGTTTTTGTAAATGTAAATACCCTTTAAACCCCTTGTAATTTTGAGAGTATCATATAATTACATGTGGTGTGATTAGCTAGCCTAGACTTATTTTGTAGTATTTATGCCTATTGTAGTTGCTGGCTAAAAAAAATATGTAAATTATAAAGTAATAATAAGTAAATCTGTCGCGAGAAACTAACTGAAAGTAATAAAATTGTGCATATAAACAATATTACATTCTAAATCCTTCTTGAAAACCAAAAGATTTCTAAATGTCAAAATTAGACATAAAAGTAATATTACTTTCATGTTTCTATTGTCAAAAATAGTTCATGGTAAGAGTTAATAATGTTTTATATAGTAAAAGAGTGAATGATTTAGGATGACGTCATCAAAACTTCTTATCGAAACATTATTAAAGTAATATTACTTTTAGGATGTCATAGTACGAAAATCGAAAGTAAGATTATTGTAATACTGCTATAAGAGTTCATGGTAGGCCCCATTGTGACGATCCAACATGTTAGGACTTCCAAAGTTATTATTTTTAAAGTGGATTGTGTACATTTGTCTGTTTTTATGGTACTTATGTGTTTCTTCTATGAGAATATTATACGTCAGAAACAGTCGATTCACTTCTTACGTTTTAATTAATTAATATTAATGAAAATTATGACGTTTTTCTGTTACGCGCCATCTTTATTTTTGCTTAAACTTTATCTAATTTAGCTTAATTAGCCATTCCTGTAAAGTTGTAATTAGTGAATCATTTTTCAAAAAATTATGTCATAAAGAAGTTTCACTTCTTACATGTGTACACTAATACACACACACATATATTTTTTTAATTCATGTGTACTTATATCTAACATTAGAATTTCAGTTGTAATAGAAAACTTTAGACCGAATTTACATAGAGTGTATTAAAATAAACAAAAAATAATAATAAAAATCATCTTTTAAGATGAAACTGAAACGATGTCTTTAAAAAAAAATATTTCAGGCTCATGTATTATTTTCTGTAGATATGAATTCTTTAAGACTAAAATATATGTATCTTGTTCCTATAGTAGTAATAAAATTAATAATTATTTAAAATATGTAACTAATTTCACACACGCACATATGTGCGTGAAAGTAAGTAATCGACATTTAATATTAATATAATAAACTAAGAGTTTATATATACTATATAGTATAGTAAATGGTTTAGTTGTAGTTGAATTTTTTAACGCCCTGGAAATTTCTCTGGCTTATACTGGAGTTGTGACTGAAAATTAGCGTTGATGTTTCGGTAGTATTATTAGTATTACGAAGCATACATTACCAAGTTCAATTGTAACTCTATTTGTTATTACGCCAACAACAAAATTACAGAGTTCCGAGTTCTTCTGTCTGTTTGATTTTAGCTGTGAAGGCACCAGGAGCAATGAAATGATATTGATGATATTTATTACTAACAATGATTGATTAATGACCACAGAAAAAGTTACTCTTTTAGTTTTATTATCTGATATTATACAAAAAAAACAAAACTAATTATTATTATTACAAATTATTATTATGTCTACAACATATTATTTGTGTACAAATTTATGTGTTTTAATACAGATCAATAAGTAGTTACATATAATTGTATCCGAATGAATTCTAAGTATTCAAAACATAAAAATAAAGAATAAACAAACAATTATTATTATTATATCATTTATATATATATAAATAAATTAAATTAAATATATTTAATTAAAATTAATTATTTATTTTATATATTAAATTTAATTACATATATATAATTACAATTAATTTACTAGTAATTTACCGTTGGCAATATAAAAACTGCCTTTCTATTACGATACTCTTGCAATTTCGAGTTTACATTAACGTAAATTTTAATTCCAACTTTCAATTGTCTCAGGCGTTCAAGAGAATCTGGGTACGAAGTGTTCTCATACTCGGCGTGTCACGACACGACACGACACACGACAGGACACACGACACACCACACGACACGACACGACACACGACACGACACACGACACGACACACGACACACGACACACGACACACGACACACGACACACGATACACGACACACGACACACGACACACGACACACGACACACGACACACGACACACGACACACGACACACGACACACGACACACGACACACGACACACGACACACGACACGACACAACACACGACACGACACGACACGACACACGACACGACACACGACACGACACACGACACGACACACGACACGACACACGACACGACACACGACACGACACACGACACGACACACGACACGACACACGACACGACACACGACACGACACACGACACGACACACGACACGACTCACGACACGACACACGATACGACACACGACACGACACGCGACACGACACGCGACACGACACGACACACCACCACGCCAGATGTTAGCAATGTTTCAGTAATTCTGCATATTCTACAGGCATGTTGTTATCCTCCAGCTTTCTCTTGACAATTTCATTGCAGTCAATCACTGGAAGGCTGGTAAATAGTGACTGTACATCGAAACTAACCATAATGTCGTTGTCATTTAATTTCACTTGTTGAATATCATTAACAAACTGGTAAGTATCCTTGACATAAGTTTGTGTATGTCCCCGGAGAGGTGTCAGTATCCTTGCAACGTGTTTAGCCAGGTAAAAACTAGTCACAGTGTTTAAAATTAATCCAATATACGCGAGTTAAATCCGTAAAAATAGTTTTATTTCAACATAATCTATAAAACATTACAAATATATTATTACATTGAACATGTATCCAAGTTGATGTAATTGTAGAAATTCTGACTCAACTCTTCAGGATTATTTGAACTTAGCCGCAAATCTGAACAATAACTTTATTTAATGATTCATTAGAACTAGAAAAAAACTAAAAAAAGTTTGTAACCGTATGAAAAGAAATGTTTTTTTTTAAGTAATGGAAACAATTTAAATTGTACCATTTTTAATTAATTAATTTGTTTAATTGTACCATAAAAAATATTTATAGAATTGTATCCCATAATTGTAGAAATTCCACTGATCACATTATCTTATTTCGACACAACGCAATCTTTTTACCTTAAGTATCTACTCAGTTCGTTCATTGTACTCATCACGGTCCGAATAACCACAATAACTATCTCATTCCAACACAGTGTATTCTCTATAATTGAAATTGACATAAATAAATTTTCTTTACGTGTACAATTCCTCTGTACGAGTTTTTTTCTCAACTCCTTCAAAACGGATATGTTTTATTTGTTTGATTCCGGGGTTCGCGGAATTTTTTAATTCGTAATATGAAGTTTAAAAATACAAAATTTCAAATAAAAAAATATATGAATCAGTACAATTAATTTGGTTATGAAAATAAATGGGGAATCTTAAAAAATCTGAACATAGTCGGAACATCATATATTCTTCAATTCTTTACAATCTGTTAAAAGCCTCTTGAACAAGGATTGAGAATTTTATTTTCTATTCTACTTTAACGTGAGAATAAAAGTGGGAGTGTTGCTGTAAGAAACATGTATAAAGTTCTAGGTTCTCTGCTTGGTTTGCAAACTTTTACACCATAAAATATTAAGATTCATAGTTTATTTGGTTTTCAACTTTCATAGCTATTTATATGTTCAATGGAAATTGGCGTTTTGTATGGGAGGAACAAAAAGACGAATATTTTTTTAATATTATGTATTTAATTTATTAAAGTATTATCCATTGTTTTCTATGCACTTTTGCCATCTTATAGGCAGTCCATTGACCGCTTTACTAAAAAAAACCAGTCGGACGGAAATCAATAAAATATTTGAAGGCGATTTGGAATGTCCCATCAGAGTTGAATTTTTTTCCCTTGCAAAAAGTTATACAAATTTCGAAAAAAAATGTTAACATGTGTAAGCAAGGCCCGGGAAGTCTGGTGGATCTATAATACAATATAACATCTATAATACAATATAACATCTATAATACAATATAACATCTATAATACAATATCATCCGCCTGGTTCTTATTCATTTTTTTAGGGTTAGCGCTATTTGTAAATTGGTTGGACGTTCCTCTACCATTTGTGTTGAAATACTTTTTTGTCATATCATGTTTCACGTACTCATCCATATTATGTTTTTCGGTTACATAGTAATAAGAGATTGGGTATCCCTTCTCTTACAACTATCGGTATTAATACTTAAGGCTCTTCTCATTATATGCTTTCCATTACGTGACAATAAATTTAAAAATGTATAATATATTTTGGGAAAGTAATGACAGCAAAGCAAAATCTAAAATATATTCTTTACTAACGTTTGCACATTTTTTTTATTGCATGGAATTATTAGTAAATAATGTTTTGAAACATAATGTTACTAGCGGTTAAAAGTTGGGATAGAACTGCTGTTTATTAAATCTGCTACATACCTATTTACTATAAATAACCAACGCTGATAAGTATATATATGAATTTTTCGATTACATCGTCACAGGAGTTTACTTACTTAATCTTATTTTAAAATATAGCTAACATGACTCAAGAAAGAAGAAATAAAGAGCGGATGATCACATATAAGGGTTTTCAATTCAAATAATTTTTGACTTTATCCTATTATCTAAGAATACATACAGATTACAAAACTCTCTTAATATTTATAAATTTTATTTGGACATGTAAATTTATCTGAGGTATCATCAAAATCTGTTAAACAGTTTTAAGAACGAGGCGTATAAAATCAAAACTGAGTTATGTTATAATATTGTAAAATTAAATAAGATTAATAAATGTGATATAAAAATATCATGTTAGTTTATTTTTTCTCATTTTTGTGGTCATGATGATGTTGATGATGATAATCTTTGAAAAATACAATATCTACAATATACTCATATATATAAGAATATGGGACATAAAGATCGATGGTATTTAAATCCACTCTAAAATATACAACATTCACAAACAACTCCAACTGCTGTAAAGTCAAATACTGAATGTGTCTGAAAAATCTAGGTTATACTCATATCTTAAATAATATGGAAATCGCATTTGACATTTTACATGCAAAACAAAGTATTTGATTTATTTTAGTTTCACTTGCTTTGACATAAAAACTTTTTGGAAAAAAGCAGATCTTAAGAACATTGTAAATTTCAAATTATATTTATTTTCAAAGTGTATATATTTTTAAATAAATAAATAACGTAAATTAAATGAAATAAAAAAATATAAAAAAGTTTTTATGAGTTTATTATATATCAGTAATCATTTAAATTTATTTTATTTAATGGTAACAGTAGTAATAGTAGTTATAATTTTATCGTTAAAAAATATATGTCCTTAGAATAAAATATATTGAAAATATAATAGCATAGAGAAAAGGAGCTATAACAGTGTCCTGAATATACATAGTTTGTTGAATTCGAAATTTGAAAATAATTTGAAAGCGGAAGCAGAATCCATACATAAATTAAGTATTGCAAGTATTTTGATCTGTTTACAGGAATATATTTTCTTAATAAAAAGCAAAATAAATAAATATAACCTCTCTTCTCTTGAATTGTAGATATTTGTGATTTATTTGAACTACTTAGTATTTTTGACATTTTTGTAATAGTAAATAAGTATATATGTGTGTGTATGAAATAGTCAAAAAAAATTGCGAATTTTCAACGGTTATTTTTAAAATGTATTAAAATAGTTACAGAGAAATTAGTCATTTTTTCTTTCCTTATTATTGTATTATATCAAACCCATTCAGTTTATATTAATCCTATAATTAGAGCAATGTTAACAATAACTTAGATGACGATACTTAACTACAAAATCAACTTGAACTCCTTTTTAGTACAAGTGAATTTTCACTTGTACGATTAATTACTTGTGTGTGTGTGTGTATGTGTGTGAACACACACATTTCTGTATGTTCGTTAAAATTAAACAAGTGAAAATTTGGTTACTCAGGATAATAAACAAAAAAATAACATAACTTTAAAAAGAAAAAAAAAAAAAATTAAAAAAAATCCCCGATATAAAAAGACCTCTAAAACGGTTAAAAATAATATTATTGTGTACTTACACAAGTCGTTGCTTCGAGGATCCATTAAATAAATGAAGAAATCAAAATACAAGTAATTTACCAAGGCTAATATTAAAATAACAATATCAAATCATATATAAATACTCATTTATGAGCTCCGAAAACTTTGTAAAATAGACACCATCGTCAACGTACGTACAACGGTTCCCCGACTTCAATAAGTACATAATAATATTATTTTTAACCTTTTTATTTAAAACTGTGCACAATGATGTTGGGACACTTATCGGTGGATATTAACAAATGTCAATCAAAGGATGGAACGAGTGTTCAATTATTTATGAAAGGCCGAACTGATCAATAAGAGTTTTTATTGATTATTTTACGAGTTGTTTTTTATATTCATGGTTAATTTGCTATAAGTCGTTCGTAATATTTTAAAAATAGCTTGATGATTCTTCATTACGTAAGTTTATTTGATACTAAAGGTTAGGTAAAAATACCGTATATTATCAATTGAGAAGATGAAAAGACTCCAACTTCTTTTCATGTAAACCGCTTAAATGAAGTCAAAGAAAAAATCCGCATATCCAAAAAGGATTATTGAAGAATATTATTATATTCCTGCATATATAACATATGAAAGCAAATTTTGATAATCTAATGAAACATATTTAACTTTATTTAAATATAATATGTTATTACACAAAATATATAACTATCACATTTCCCACAACCTTAATTGCCTCAGAATACTAAAATGGTAAATGTAGATTGATGTAGAACATATTTTAATAGAAATGAGGGTATTTCCTTATAATACACACACACATACACAAATCATGTCAAGTGCCCGTTCTTAAAATAATTTTCAAGCAAAACGTTGATATATGTGTGCATTATATTATTATATTATGTACCTTCACCGTTACGAAACAAATTTGGAGGTCTCATTTTAAATTTATCTATGAAATATACTTCAAAGATTTGGTCTATTTTAAACCAACATTATTTGCTACAGTTTGCAAAATCTAGTGTCTGTCAATAACAATTATAAATGGTTAAGGGGAAGCAATATCAAAATCATGCATAATATATCTCTTTGTATTATTTATTATAACAAATTGTTATTTATTTAAATAAATATGGAATATAAAATAAACCGATAAGGAATTCCAACCCGCGACCTCTCGGAAACCGTCCCGTCGCTCTAGCAATTGAGCTACAGTATTGATACCCGTCTTTATCAATTAATTATCCTAGATATGATCGTCTTTAACGGAACGGTTTATTTATTTTTTATTCTATAAGTATTTGAAATTTAAATAAGCTTTACATGGCTACACGTGTTTAATGATATTTTAAAAATTATTATTATTATTCTACATATATACATACATTATATTATTATTATTATCCTATAATATTATACATCCTAATAGTATCAGATTCTTACAAAAATACAACACCCAACTACACACACACACAATACAACACCCAACTACACCCAAACACACACAATACAACACCCACCTACACCCACGAACACAATACAACACCCAAGTGTCTTACAAAAATATAACACCTAACTACTACTTCCATAAGTAGTTTTCTTTTATGAATTTTCCATTCTTGATATTTATAAAGACTTTAATATTAAAACTATCCACCTCAATTTAGCGACTTTGCCGCTATGTAATTTGAAGTTATTGTTGAATCTAGTTTACGAAGGTATGAGAGAACATCAAATATAAAAGAGAATTATAATTCTTAAAGCATGAAATAAATTGTAGCATAAACTTTTAAGCAAAATCTGAATATCGTGGCGCATAAAAATGAACTCGCAATGTTAGAATATATATTAGCATCATAAAAACAGTTTAAAGGGGTAAAACCTGCTGGAAAGTAGAAAAAAAGCGTAATACTTATTTGTACTCATTTTTTTAATCCGACAGTCATTTACTATTAATACCGAAAGCTGCCGTTCTATTAATGCCCTGGTTTCTTTAACCCAGCAAAGAGTTACCTTACGGAAATATTTTGCTTTCTACCGTACTGCGTTATTTATAGTCTATGTCAATGTCAGTCAGGCAGCCAAAGAAATAAAATTAAATTAACTT
The DNA here is from genome assembly GCA_959347405.1 of Napeogenes sylphis. Lineage (NCBI taxonomy): Eukaryota > Metazoa > Arthropoda > Insecta > Lepidoptera > Nymphalidae > Napeogenes > Napeogenes sylphis. Next base: position 25,085,977 of record OY365785.1, read on the forward strand.
AAATAAACGTTGAAATAATGTTTCTTTTTAGATTTAAAATTGTAAATCGTTACGAATAAGTTTTTTTAATAGATATTTTAATATAATATGTAAATTTATTATTAATACTCCAGAGTATAAACTGGATTTTTGGCAGCAATTTTTTTTATCGTTAAGTAAACTCAGAAAACCGTCTCCTACTGTTGAGGTATACTATTGTTACATTCACAGACAGAACGTCAATTTGCTTCTGTCAGACGTCCCGAGATAGCATACGTTTATTTTTGAGTATGACTAGATATGAAAAAGGGTAGTATTTACTTTTATGCTTACCTCACATTGCTGTTTTTATGTGCTATTTGCTGTCTCTGTGTACAATATTAAACCGTTTTTTGTATTATTTTAACATTAATACTTCTTCATTAAGGATAAAACTTAACATCGTGAGGTAATAAAAAACAAATTGATTATAAACAGCGATTGAGATACAATTTCATTTAAAACAAACTAATATTATTGTAGCATCCCGTGGCTACTCGTATTCGATAAATAGTAATAATATTTATGGGTTATCGATAGATATATGTTCACTATAATTAAACGTACAAAATAGACATTGTTATTTATTATTATCTAAGTCGTGGGGCTGCTCTAAATTGCTTCAGCTACCCTCATCGGCTCCACTGGTGCGTTACGGTGAGTATGAGAGCCACACAATGGCATCTCAGATAGGCGAAGAGAACTACAGTTAGTTTTTAAGCAGTAGTACCAATGGGAGGGAGAACATAGGCATAGTTCATGCGCTAGAAAGTGAACACAGCTGTGTCGGTTAGCTGCTATTTATTTGACATGTAGATGATACGATTTAGGCATGTTAGAGTTTTCAATATTTACGTATTTTGATAAGTTTACTAAGTAAGGGGTTAAGTACGACTGAGGGTCTTTATCGCATTCGATCGCAATTGCGATGTCAAAGATGAAGATTGTATATTTTGTAACTTCGGCCACAAAAATATAGTTACATTATAACATACAAATATATAAAAGTGTTACTTTATATAATGTTTGATAATGCCAAGGATAGGAACCCTTGGAATTACTAAACGATTTAGTGAATTATTTCTTTTGTGGTAAATTATCTTAACTACAGTACAAACAACATAATATCGTCTGTCCTTAACAAAATAAAACTTTCAACGTCCAGATGGTTTAAAAAATGCTAAGATTATAAATGACATATGAGATCAACCATTACCTCGTTATTATTTATATCTATGAATAAGTCGGGCAAAATGTATATAATTTATATTTAAATTAGAAAAAGTCACTTGAAGAGCAAACCGATTGAACCGTTACCTGAAATATACAATATGAACATCACATTGAACATCGATATGATCATCTTGATAGTCAAATAAAACCAAGCAAACGAACAGTTTGTAAAGCGGATTTTGAAGTACAAAAAGACAAAATAAAGAATACCTTTTCTTTGGGCTTTAATTATACCGAAAGTAAATGCGGGTTTTTCCATTAAAATGTTTACAGACTTTATTACTGTAGAGGATATTTATATTTATGCATATATAAAACATTTTAACAGTAAATAGGAAAAGAAAAAAATAATAAATCCACCTAGAATTATGAAAATATTGGTAATCTAGTTACTTTAGATCAAAATGTTAACTAAATGTTTTTGTTGCTTGAGCAGAATAATTAACAACTTGTACGAGTATTAAAATTTTGAGGAGTGATTACATATAATATCTTTTAAGATATGCATTACCTTTCTTCTACCTTTTTTATCCTTTATATATACAGGTTTATTTTTATTTTTTAGGATTTTACAAATCTTGATAAACAACACAAAAAAGAAACGAAAGAAAAAATGTTGGCTCCCTCTTTTACTTATTACTCTGTATTTTGTAAGATGTACTTAAGAGGTTAAGGCTCGGGCGCCATACTTGACAGACCAATGCTCAGAGTTAATGCCATTTTAGAGACCACAAATAAATTTTGTATGAGAAAATTAAAACCTAATAATTGTAAAAAGTCGTAGAACAAATGTTGTGGGATTGATGTAAAGAGGTTGCCTGCAAGAGGTGGTCATCTCATTATATGTATACTGACATTTATAAATATTCATCATTGTTAATAAACATAATACATAATGCTTAGTTATTTTAACTCTTTAGATATTTTTATTTTGTACATATTTTAATTTTAGCTAATATCTCGAATACATGTGGGGTATTATGTCATTTCTTAACAACGGAAATTATTAATAGTCGTATCTATTTCAGATTGTCAACGTTTGCATAATAGTATTTTTCCTAAAAGTAATATTTTTACTACCTTTTTTCAATATAAGGCTGCCTACTATTATTATTATTATACTATTTCGTCTTACTACATTTTTTTTGAGAACATAATGCACTGAACTCTCGTGTTTAGATTGACATTTAGTTATTTTATAAGCAAGTTTACATTTCATACTTTTTCATTTTTCATTTTTATAACTTGAAAGAAATTTTATTTAAATGTTCTCTAAGGGAAACCCGTGTTCAGTTTTAATCTTAAATAGTGACGTTTTATATTTGCAGCATTAAATAAAATATTAAAGAGCACTAAATAATTGTATTGTTATTACTTTCTGTTCCGGAAATTGCAAAGTGAAATCTCTAGAGTGCAGTAGCCGTTGAATTATTAAGTGCTGCAACGTTGTTGAACTATAATTCACCGGGATTAAATTCTTTCAACTGTTTCAGTTAATAACTTAAATAATAGTTTGTTTTTTGAACATACCTGGTTCTATGCGTGAAGTGTTTTGGGCAATTACAATTTCGAAGGGTAAGAAATAAGATGTAGACATAGTCCCGACGTAGTTTTGATGTTATTCAAACTCAACGTAGTTTAAGTGTTATTCAAACTTGACATTTTCCTTAGTAAAAAGAAAGTTTACATAACTAAACCACACTTGTATACCCAAAAGCATAAAGTTTGTAAGTTCATAACCAAAGGGACCAAAAATTACAAAAATGGAAACTAGCCGTTTTATTTAGAAAGTACATAGAAATTGTTAATAGTTGCGTTTTACATGTATGTATTCTCCTACAGTACCGCTCCGTTTATTTTAAAGTGCTAAAACAATATTACTCTCCGAGAGAACTGCATACAAGTATATTTCAGCTAAATCATTCTGTAGCTTATAATTTTGGTAACTAAAATTAGTAGGTTCAGAGCACCTACTTTCGAAAATCATAAGAAATTAAACAACATGAAATAATGATTTAAAGTGTTAATGGAAAATCAATTTAAGTACAAGTTTTACATTAAAATATTACATTATACATACTAATGATGGATTTTAAAATGTATGTCTGCTTGCTAGCTTAATATGACCCACTTATAACATAAATAACACCCACTCATCAATTCTTATTATGAGTATATATCTCTGTCCAATACTCTAATCGCCGGCTCATATAAAATGGTAAAAGTAGTATGACTTCGGATACCTGCAGGTGACCAATAAGGTCCTATACCTTAGTAACAGCAGATATTATGATTGTTATCCGAGTTTAACGATAGGGAAAATAACTGTGTCCAAGAACTTATTTTAACCTGCAAATAATTGCGACCTGCGACATTAACTTATCCCACAGCAAAGTTTCAGTTTCTTACATATAATATTGTTGTATATACAATACAATAATATTGTACGTATAAAATAAAATATTAGCTTTATATACATATATATTTTTAAAGTTATTATTATATTATAAAAACTATCCAAACAATAACAGTTTAAATAGTTTTAATAATTTCAATTTAGAATGAAAGATAGTTCTAACAGTACAAAGCAAGAAAAGTATTATGTTGTTGAAGACAGAAGATTAACTAGCTTACGGCTCTTGACAAGCAGATTGTTCACTGCGCTCCATCCGTGCGCTTAGTACAATAGAAATTAAAAGATAATGTATTAAAAAGATTTACGATAATAAGAAATGGAAAAAGAGTCTTTTCACAATTAATAAATAAAAGTGATTTCAAGGCATGTTCTTTAATCTATGGTTTTTTTTTTTAATGCTGTACATTTTAGCAGGATATCTGGTAGTTCACCGTCTCTTAGTAGGAACATCTAAAAGTAGGTATTATAGTATATAATATTCTTCAAACACTACGCTAGATTACTATAGTAAAATTACATGTTTCGATCAATATTCAGTACAAATACTAAGAACAGTATGAATAATTATTTTTAATAACAAGTACGATAATCGGTTTTCTCCCGTCCACTTAAAGAAACAAAAATATTTTTTGCATACATAAAAGCCTCTATTTATTTTGGTAATATCGATATCATCTATATTCCTTATCTCTTTGGACTGAATTTTATAACATAAATATAAAATATCCAAGTTCTGTACAATTTTATATTATTTTTCTTTTGCAATTGTAACACAGGACCCAAATGTGCCTACATTCTGTTCTTTTTTTTTTTTTATACGATCTAGGGCAATGCTTGACTACATTCCACCTGATGGTAAGTGGAATGTAGTCTTGGATGGTAAGGCGCATTGCCCTAGCAACCTATTCACTCTTCTCGTGAAGACACCTACATTATATTTGGCCGGAAATACCGACGCAGGCAAATTGTTCCAGTCCTTCGCTGTACGCACTAAAAATGAGGAAGCAAAGCGCTTCGTTCGGACAGGTGGAATATCCACAACAAAAGGATGGATACCTGCCGTGCGTCGGGACGTCCGGTGATGGAAGGGGGACGGGGGAACTAAGTCGTGTAGTTCCTGCGCACACTCACCAAAATGTTTACTATAGAATACTGAGAGGCTAGCAATTTTACGCCTGTGTTCAAGGCTTTGGAGGTCGGCTTCGACCAATTCGGGATCACCGATAAGCCTCTTTGCTCGCCTCTCAATTGAGTCCAGAACCGCAAGATGAGACTTTGCGGCACCAGCAAATATGTGACCACAGTACTCTACACACGACCGGATCTGGGCTTTGTATAGAACAAGAAGCTGTCCCGGTGTAAAGTACTGCCGAACCTTCGCAAGAACGGCAAGCTTTGCTGCTGCTGCTCTTGCTCTGGACTCAATGAACCGACCAAAGTTGAGGTTTGAGGAAATCTCTAAACCTAACAACTGAAGCCGGTCACTGTATTCCAAGGATACATTCTGGAAAGTAGGAGCCAAGGTGAAAGGGCTCTTTTTGGCGGTGAACAGACACGTCTGTGTTTTGGTGGCGTTGAACTTGACAAGATTGGCATTGCTTTATGCGGAGACTGCCTCAAGTTTGAAGTTCAAAAGTTGCACCATGGCTTCTCTTTCAGACTGTACTTGATCTCGACTAGCCCGAGTACTCGGCAGATATCTTTCTACAACTGTGCTGTCCTCTGCATACCCATTGATACCGGGCTTCAAAAGATCATTAATGTGCAGCAAAAAAAGAGTTGCAGAAAGAACGGACGCCTGAGGCACTCCGGCATTTATTTTCAAGGGTTCCGAGGAACACCCGTCAACAACTACTCGGAGAGATCTCTGGCTCAAAAAGTCCGTTACCCAGCCGATCAGACCAGGAGATATACCGTACGCTGAAAACTTGCTTATAAGGCTCGCATGCCAGACCCTGTCAAATGCCCCCGAGACGTCCAGAGAGACGGCGACCGCTTCTCCGTTCTTCTCGATGGCCTCGCCTAAAATGTGTGTAGCATACACTAGGAGGTCCCCAGTAGACCTATTAGGGCGAAACCCGTATTGTCGGTCACTGAGGAGATCGTTACCTTCTAGGTATGCTAGTAGGCGCGAGTTCAATACACGCTCCATAATCTTTCAGAGTATGGAGGTGATTGAAATCGGTCTGTAATTGACAGGGTCGACACGGCTGCCTTTTTTGGTCACGGGTTGCACATTAGCAAGCTTCCAGAATTTCGGCACTATTCCAGTCATGAAAGAGAGATGATACAGACGTGTCAGTACAGGAGACAACTCAGCTGCGCATGTCTTGAGCAGAATGGCTGGTATACCATCAGGACCACTGGCTTTATTCACATCTAAACGACACAATGTTCTCCATACCTCTTTGTTAGTGATGTGGATTTCAGGCATCTAAATACCGCAGTGAGGAAGATGTGCTGGAGAAGCATTGCCAGTATCTATATGCGAATTATCAGCAAACAGAGAAGCAAATACATTTGCTTTCTCTGTTGCTGTGTGGGCCAGGGAACCATCCGGCTTCAGCAGAGCAGGCAGTGAGGGTTGGCAGAAATTCGACTCGATCGCTTTCGCAAGAGACCAGAAAGCTCGACTGCCAGTTGGTCTGGCAGAGAGCTTTTCGCCATTCTTAGCGATTCGATCGAGACGAGCCTTCCGCAATGCCTTTTTGTAGGACTTGGCAGCTTGGTTAAAGGCTCTCTTCTTTATACTTACATCCGGAGTTTTGCGGCTTCGAGCATCAGCCCAAATAAGGTATGCCGAATGTTTTCGGTCACGTGCATGACGACATTCGGCATTAAACCATGGGCGAGCTTTGCCACCGATGGGTACGTCAGCAAAAGGAATAAAATACTCCATTGCCTGATGCACCACATCGGTTATAGCATCCGCGCAACTCGACGGATCCAAAGAAGAGAAGCAGACCTGCCGCCAAGGATAAGACGCAAAAAAGTGCCGCATCTCATCCCAATCTGCTGACTTGTATTTCCATACTCGCCTAACACCATGTGGTTCGAAAGCTGGTGAGGAATATGTAAATACAGATTTCACCAGACAGTGATCGGAGGTTCCCAAGGGGGACGTAACCTCTACACGATACCTGTCCGGATCAGTTGTCAGCAGAAGGTCCAGGCAATTGGCTGTATGGCCTATCACATCTGGTACCCTTGTCGCTTGCCTCACCATCTGAAAGAGGTCCAAGGACAACGCAAAGTTCCGCGCTTCACTTCCAGCATGGTCGGTCTTCTAGTACGGGAACAGCCAGTCCTGATGACAGGCATTAAAGTCCCCCAGAAAAACGAGCTGCGCCGAAGGGTACTGATACAGAGCCATATCTGCAGCCTCACTGAGATACTCGAATACTCTAGTTGTCTCCTGGTCACCGCTGTGCGAACGATAAACACAGGAATACAGGATTTTTTCGATTCCTGTGTCTACTAAAACCCATAAAGAAGAAAAAGTGGGGTCTTTAAGGTGACGGAGACGCTGGATACAGAGGTCGTTCCGCGCATACACGCAGACTCCGGCACGCGAGCGAAAGTTGTGCTCTAACGTGTATCCGGGATAATCCAGGTGCGCAGTGCTTAAAGGACATTGTATCTGCGTCTCCGTCAAAAATAACAGGTGCGGTTGTTCTGTCTCCAGGTGGTGATGGACAGGTAAGATATTAGAGTGCAAACCCCTTATATTAGTAAGGTGCACTATATATGAGGAGGAGTGCAACCGCTGTGACAACTTGTTCCTTTTTTTTTACTTTTTCATAATAAAAAAAAATAAAAGTGAATAGGGATGGGAAATGGCAGTTGAACAAGGCTGTACGTATCGAACCCGGCGTCGAAGTTGGTTAAGTTATGTCATTGGGAGGCTAGCCTGGAGACTGCGGGGACGCCCGAACCCCCCCAGGGATCGCCATCGGGCCTCCTCGTCTGGTCGCCAACCAGCACGATGGAGCCACCCTTGGATTTTTCGCAGCTGGCGGGGCAGCCTTTCGTGGGTGGCTAACACACTAATTGGGCCCCCAACTATCTGCGGGCGGCCAGCGGAAAGCCGTCGCTTCGGATCCCGCTACCCTCCTCGACTAGACACCCGACAAAACAAACACCAACTCGACGTCAACCGGTTCGCCAACGTACCGCAGCTGTTCAGACCCATTTCCCATAAACGGCTTCGTCGAGCAACGTGCCGGAACACGACTAGGTCGCTTTGCGGCACGTCTTTGCCCGATGGGTGGTAACTTTGCCGGCGACCCGATGTTATGGTCTACCTCCAAGACCTTATTTACCTTACCTTAAGAAGAGTTCTTTACATTAATTATTATTTAGTAACATTTTATATTATCTATCCTGAGGTGTTTATTTAATTACTTAGAGTTTTTAAACATGTGTCTATTTTTATGTGCATCTAGTATAACAACTACAAAAACTGCAATAGTGGTACAGTGTGTAGAATATTTAGTGTTGTTTATTTGTTTTTAGTTCAAAGTTCTCACATAACACATGATTATTGAGCTGAGCATAAGCGAAGCTCTTAACCGTTTGGGAATCAATTTGACCAATTTTACCCAAAATTGGCACGCATGTCAATTACGTGACTGGGCTTGTTTTAGAAAAAACAGAAAAAAAAATATTGTTTCGTTCCAAAGATATGGTCAAAAAACTGAATTTCCCATAGGCTTAATCTAACAGTTTCTAGCTCTGGTCAGAGAAAGAACAGAGGTCGCTGTGCATGTCCATAGTATTTCTGAATCGCGGTATCACATACAAAAATATTGTTATCATAATAAATTGGCTTGTTTAAAAATCTCTTTTTAAAATTCAGCCCAGTTCTGCCCTGGAATCGAAATAAAAATCATCTGACGCAAATTTGTTCAGGTTTATTTGGTCGTTTTAATAAAAATATTTACAGGTTGTAATACATAACTGTTTCGAATTAATTAAGCTGAGCGTAAGCTTGGGAATCAATTTTTGAGGCAACATCACAGGAAAACCACTTGATCGATTTTAACCAAAACGGGCAAGCATGTCAAGGGCGTGACTGGGCTTGTACTCCAAAAAACAGAATAAAAATCTTGTTTCGTTTTAAAGATTTGGTCAAAAATCTGAATCTCCCATAGACTTAAGCTTAATTGAACCTGCGTGCGCTCGCCAATCGTTACTCTTAACCTTTCCAACTTCATTTAAAGTCCTTGGGCACGGTATAGACCGACTTTAGTAGCCTTAAAAATGTGGAGGGCGCTCAGCTCAACTCTCGCATTATGGCGGATCCTAGTTATTTATTTGTTAAAAATTAGTTATCGTAATTAAACATTTGTTGCTAACAAATGCATAAATTCTATTTTTTTTTTATGAAAAATAATTCGACACTTGCAAGGATGCGAACCCGCGACTCCTGGGAACCACACCGTTTCATTTCGAATTGGATACAGTTTCGCTAAACACTTCGGTGAATTAAAAATGCTATATATGGTTGTCTTTAAGAGAACGGTGGTGACATCTATTAGGCTTCTTTAGAAAATTCAATCCAGCAATGTTAGAAACATTGGACAAACTACTTATTTTAATACCTGATTTAACTTCAAGCAGCAGATGAAATAGTTTTTTACTTGTTCACAGTAAAAGGAAAAAGAAAACAAGAAAGTTATTGCTAGTTTAATAACAAATATCACTTTTAGAAACAATGTTGGCCATAAAACACGAAATTAGTTTTAAGTTGAAACAGATAGGCTTAAAGAAAATGTCGAATTAGCTACAAGTAAAAACTAAACCTGTTGTATTAAATATAGACTTCTTCATTACTAAGTAGGGCTCGAACTCGAACCAACTAACTCTGGGAGCCCGTTCCGATTGCTTTGACAACTGAGCTATCGTTTCGCATTTAGCATTACGTATGAAATCGTCATTTTCGAGACGCCTTCATTTACTCTCGGTAAATCAGTAGCTAAAATAAGTAAATTGTGAAACTTATCGAGCAGAATAACAGTTTTAATCAACCAAAATAAGACAGACATCAACTCAAATTACTAACTTACCTTAAAGGAAGTCAAATAAATTTATTTTTAACTTAAACATAATTTCAATTGACTTCCTTCTTATCCCCTGTCTTCAAGTCAGTATATCTCGAGACCTTACCGTAATCTTTATAAATAGGAGACTTATTAAACGGAATCTGAGAGATTTGTCTTAAACATTCCAAGTATCTAAGCTCCAGATCACTACGTATATTTCTTCTTTCATCGTCTGTGAATTTGTAGTCTCACGATTTATGTTATTTTTAATTTGAACGTAAATCCGAAAACTTAAATGTAAACGTAAACTTTTCAAGGATAATAAGGATAAATTTCACTGGCTTCAATGTGACTTAAGTTCTAATTTTCTTGACAATTTGGCATTGAGACATAATCTTATTAAAATATAAATGGATATTAGTTGTGATAGCCATATTATGATGAATTATTTGTGAAATAATTTCCTAAAAAAAAATAGGTCTATTGATGGTCGAAGCTCATCTGCGCGTGAACACATTATTTTATTTTTGGAAAGTTGCGTTGATCTGGACAGGGATTAACTTGGCATATAAGAAATAAATAAGCTTTGTCCTTATAAAGTTCATAATTTGATGTTTACATGTTAAAGTTTTGTTTTTATCAATTTTTTTTAATAACATATACTACTCACTTATGAATATATATTCCGTAACGTATATAATTAAAATTCAAGTACATAAATATATTATTAATGAATGTGACAAAATGAAGATGTTAGGACAGGATGTTTGTCTATGTATTTAAACTTTCGTGAACCATGAGGATTATTAAATATATATATTTATTGGCTATAATAATGTAGTATTAATCGGAATTTGCCCGACTACTTTCGAACCCATTCGGGGTTCCTATTCATGAGCTCGAAGCATGGCGGACTCGCGGCGGAATCGAGTCCGAAATTAGTCGGGGAAATTCCGATTAAAATTACATGATTATAGCCGGGTAAATATAGATGTTTGTTTATATGAAAATACGATTATAGAAATTTATTTTTTTCCGTATAAATTTAATTTTTTATTTCTTTTGTAAAATATTTCTTTTTTTTTAGTAAACTGAAATGATTTTCTGAGATAAGTATAAAAATACAAAAAACCTTATGTAGCTCTACGATTTGTCAACTAATTTCAGTACCCCATTACTTGGTAGTAGATTTCCCATTTTTCTAAGTGCAGTTCTGAAGAATGATCGTCATTACAGTTTACGAGCTACATTCCGTCAGTAATGTAAATGTAAGTATTTTTATAATACTCACTAAATAATTAAAAATGTGAACAGTAAATATTTAAAGGTGTTTTTTATATTAATAATAGTTCAATTATTTTACCGCCCCGTTAGTCGAGTGGATAGCGCAGACGCCTAACGTGTCACGGCCCAATGGGGCTCGGGTTCGATTCCCGGCGGAGACGGGCATTTATGTGATGAGCATAGATGTCTGTGTTTCTGGGTTTGGTCGTTTATTAAATATATTTTCAGTATTTATTTGTGTATTTCTATGTATTTGTATCGTTGTCTAACACCCTTAACACAAGCAAATAATTTGCTTACTTAGGGGTTAGATCAATGTGTATAATTTGTCCTGATATTATTATTATTATTATAACGCTCATAAATAAAATAAAATGGCAAATTATAAAATAATCTTAAATTTATTACTTACATATTTTTTTTATTATTTATAAGTTCTTTATTGTACAATAAAAAATATACATATCGCGGGCACATTGTACAAAGAAAAAAAATCTACAGGCAGTAAAGGTGTAAAATATGAAATAGTCTATTTTTAATAAATACATAAACTACATAATACAATATGAGATCTAAAAAATCAAGTATCATTACCCTAGCAACCTATTTTATCGTGAAGATATTTACAGACGTTTTTTGATTACCAACATAGGTATATTGCGTGGAAGAAGGTCAGAAAGACTGTTCCAGAGCTTTTGTTGTAGTCGTAAGTAACAAAACATTGACTTTAATAATTGTAATTTTTCAAGTCAAATCAATTAAGTAAACTTTTTTTTAGATAAGATATGGTATTGTTTATTGTACACCTAAGAATAAAAACAAAAATAAACCAAAATAATGAAAAACCATTTTTTATTGGGCAAATTCGTGGAATATCTCATTTATTTGTTAAAAGAGATTGTTTTATCCCTTTTCTCTCTCAAATACTTACCGACTTAAAAACCATACAAGTACAATTACGACCTAACAAGGAATTCGTACAAAACTTTTTGTTAACGAAACATCACGGTTATCAAATTCCGCAGATTTTACATGTTACTTGGAGAAATATTATTTAAAGATAGAGATAAGAAAGTGCACGTGTAAATAATTAATTTCGATAAAATATTTATGTACTTTGAAAATGGAAAGAAAAATGATCCCCTTATTGCGGTAGTAAAAAAAATCGTAAACCTTTTTTTCGTCTATACTTACAAATTTTATTTTAATGTCCCTAAGAGTTGATAGACTTAGGTCTATCATCCCTAAGGGACAATCAAATGTTTCTTTAAAATCGTAACCACGCAGCCAATATAATATATGAAGGCAGTCTCTCTCTAAGATAAGAAACAAAATACCATTTCTCACGTAGTTACCGTCTTAATTTCAAAACAAATTGACCCAAACTTGACTCCTTACTATAATTGTGAATTCACTTTCTCTCTATGTGATTTTATAAACACTGACATCTTTTGAACGGTTGGACAGATTTGGATGATTTATTTTAAGACTTCAATCGAGGTGATCAGAGCTTAGACTTAAAGATCGTTAAGAGAGTATTCATGATTTTAAATATCAATTAAATCATTAAAATATATATGTAATAATGTGTATGAATTGAAAATATTAACCTATTTTAAAACAGAGTTTTATATAGTGCAATGACCTCCAAACCCTTTCATTACAGACTAAATCGACGATAGTATCGTAATATCTAATATTATGGGTAATTTTGCAAGTGAAGAAAATTTTAAAGGTTATTTACATTATTACAATATTTATGTATAAAGTTATAGTATGAAATAAAAAACTTGTCTATACTTTGTATCATATGTTAAATTTTAGAATAAACTTTAGATTATGGTTTTTCAATATAGTAAATATTGTGTGTGATACAGTAAATATTGTTGTATACTGTACTTGGGTACAGTGAAGTACTGTTACTTATTTAATTTTAAAACTGTGGGGTACAGAAATTAAAATATATTAAAAGTGAAAATGACATGAGTTTATAGTATAAAAACTCTTCCTAAAATTAATAAAACTGAAAATAGCTAACTATTTAAAGTTTTACTCATTTCGTGAAGTTACTGACTAAATTACGTTTCGTCTCGTTGCTTTATAGCGGAAGTTGAAATAATAATTCCTGTTGCGGGCATTTTAAATAAGCTTCAGTTTAGTTGAAAATTGTTTAAAATTTTTATACTAATTACACCAATATTAGTACTATCCAGTGCTTTTAGTAGTAGTATTTCTGTTGGTTCATATTCTTAAATAGTAACGACGTTTTGATAGAGTCGTATGTAAATTCATCATTTATACCTGTCAGTTAGACTCCTGGACAGACATCGATAGTGGTACAGGAGCATGATTATTCAATTTATATAAATATAGAATGAAAAATAAACCGATACGGGCAGGGATTCGAACCCGCGACTACTGGGAAACCGTCCCATCGCTCTACCAACTGAGCTACCGTATCGCTGTCCGTCTCGGTGAATTAAGCATTCTATATGTGATCGTCTTTATCGGGACGGTGGTGACATCTATTAGGTTTCTTTCGAAAGTCCTAACCAATGTTTCTAACTTTGCAGTATAGATAAACATTGAAAAGATGCCACTACCGAAATTAATGTTTGAAAATATCTATAAACATGTATAGCCATGTTAAGCTTATTTAAATTTATATAAATATAGAATGAAAAAATATAGAATGAAAAAAGGTTACGTTGGTTAGGACTTTCGAAAAGCGACGTGACGGTTTCCCAGTAGTCGCGGGTTCGAATCCCTGCCCGTATCGGTTTATTTTTCATTCTATATTTATATAAATTTAAATAAGCTTAACATGGCTATACATGTTTATAGATATTTTCAAACATGATTATTCAATTTCAAAGTTATTGTAGTAATTCTTATATAGATTATAGAAAAATCATAATAAAAGTTGAAGGGTGCTATTTAATTAAGATTGTATAGTCGAATTGAAATTAAATAATTGGAATGTTACTTCATATTTATTTACAAGTCTAAAACAATTGAAAGAGAACTATTATCTACTTATAATACAAACCATGCAATAAATATAGGTCTGAAAATTAAATGTACATTTTTACTAAAAGTTAGTTTTACATAAAAAAAATATAATAAACATATTTTAATTTTTATATCCTATTTTGAATCAAAGACAGTATTTACATCCACCATAATTGTGATATTTTCAACAAATTGGATTAGAAAGCCTAACGACTTAAGTTAATTAAATTTAGTAGTTTTTACCATTAACATAAGGTTAAATATGTCTTAGTCTTTTATTTATTTCTTTAAAACAAGAACTTTGGTATATTTAAAATGTATCATTGTAGTAGATACCTACATCACTTATTCAAAATATGTTCTTTTGTACTTGCTGTTTGTATATAAATGATAGAACATTTTTAATATGTCTATCTATGTTAAAAGTATTTTACCTCCTTTGAAATTATTTCTCCAATAACGTGCAGACACAATGAGCCTGTTTAATCTAACTTTATATGTGTGTGTGGGTACCTTTAGATAGACATTTCGTTTTCTAGCCATTCTTTGCTGTAACTAGGCTTATTGTAATCTTTTATTTATTATATGAATAATAAACTGTTTTAAATGTAAATGATGTTCAATGTGTTGCACTTTTTTTGATAGTTGAAGTTCTTTATTTATTGATATAATAATAAATAACACAATAAATACTAATAAACCTTTTTTTATTAAAAAAAAATATAGGACTATTATAATAATAATAAAATAAAGACTTACATAACGTAAATACAGTAACAAAGTTGTAACAAGTGCTTCTCAAAAATATAGTTCGGAAATTTAAGATCAGAGTTCATCTAATGACATTTATTAAACTGTTCATTAACGTTTAAAGAAACAGATATTGTTATTGTTTTATCTATAGGTGTTTTTTATATAAATGAGCTGATTGGAAAATATATGGGCATGGCTTTATATTGGGACTTAAAAAACATATTAATCACTCATTCAGTCACGTATTAAACATTATTCCTACATTTTGCTGCATTTATTAACCCATTGCTAACATTTATGTTAATTCAGAAATAATATAATGTTTACTAATATAATAGTCTAACATGTAACAATTATTTATTATGTAATTTATGTATTTTAAGTTACATGACTCTTAATACACAATATGCTTCGCAGCAATAATCTACGTAGCATATTGCTACGTACAGCTATGTCTTATAAAACTTCGAGAAACTTTTATATAGTAACCATTTGTATTTCGTCTACTGGCCGAAGTATAATAAAAACCAGAACCTCATATTACACAATCCAACATCAAGGCTAGTTGGCCTGATTGTGCCTTTATTAAAGATTTTTCTAAAAATATTTAGTCAACATAATATCAACAGAACAACTCTAAATTAAATATGGACTGATGATTTCCCAACTCGAAATAAAAATCAGACACAATAGTTTAGCATTTTTTTAAATTAATTTTGTCGATAATTAAATCCACAGAATACGAAATTGTATTCAAGATGATAAAACGTTACTCAGGCAATTAGCATCACTTAGGTATTAATTGTTATGAACATACGAATTAAACAAGTTTTCCTACAAAGTAAATAAAGTTCAACATTAACAATTTTCCTCATAACACAATAGTTTAATTATAATGAAAATGTATGTATACTTAGAGAGCTCTTTAGATATCTGAGACGTCAATGTTGTTTTTGATAAAAATCCAGTTACAATACATTATACATATTCAAAAAATGGACAATAATGTCAATGTCAATTCACATTATTACGTAACTAAATAATGGAATTATGCGTACTAACAACTTTAATAATTTACATACTGTATTTACATTTTTTTAAGAAATAAAAACATTAAGATGTTGCCATTTAAATTAACCTATTTCGCCGGGATATGCAAAGTGAATTCAAATTCTGCCGCAGACGCCATTAATTCTGAATCTGTGACTAATCTCGACCACTAGATTACAACTCAGTTTGAGCGGCAATCATTTAAATAAAATGGTGTATATATTTTCAGTATTTTCAAACCTAGGGCATAGCAATAATTACCTACATGACATTTATTTATATAATAAATATCTTAAGGTTGTCTAAACTTAATTGTTTTAAAAATTATTAAACATCAAAAATAGGACGCTCTCAAATGTACAAGATTGAAATAATTCTTATTATAAACGTTACCAGAGTCACTTTACAAATAAAGAGGAAGAAAAGGGGAGGAGATCGGGAGAGGAAAGAGATGAAGACTTCTAAAAGAGGAAGCAATTTTTTTTTTGTTTCGTTTTTTTGGGTTGTTTTTTTTAGGATTTTTTTAAAAAGTCGCAGAACAAATGTTGTTGTACAAAAGTAGGCACTTATGAAGATGAAAAGGAAGAGAGCGATGTCTCAGCTAGTATTATGAAATGAAATTTAAATGTTCTAGAAATTATTTGTAAGTTTTAATCTCGTATAATTAATTATATATCTTGGGGACACATTTCAGTTTAAATATTTAAAGACGTGCTCTTCGCAAGCAAGCAAGTTGGTATATTTTTTATATTATTATCTGTCTACGATTATGTGGCTTAATTTTAAAATATCAATAAATGTTTTAAGTAATCAAATGTTCATAATTCTAGAAACTGTATTAAATTATACCATTATAGCATTCTACTCCGCAAAGATCGTTCGGAGTAGTAATTACAACTTAAATCCCAATTTCAGTAAAAACTCTGAAAAGTCAGAATGTAGTTTTTAGTAACAGGTACTGCTTGCTTCTACACGATCAAGTTTCCATCGTGATGAAATTGAGCTTCAGTAAATTTATTTATAAAACATAAAATCATATTACATTATTTATTGGTCTAGTTTACATTAGACATTCATAGTCCTACGTCTAGAGATAATATTATACAAAAAGTTAAAACGATAATCAACCAATAATTTATAGCAATACTAAACTAAACATAAATATTTTTCATGCTTTAACATTCATATCTATAGAGTAGAAAAGGCTATGATCCGTTAGCTATAGGTTTTATTTATTAAAATTTCATTTTATATACGTCTGGCAGGTGTATAGAATTAATTTGACAGCTGAGATTATATTTGACGTCCAACCTTGTAACAAGTAACCCTAAAAATGAAATAATTCAATATCCTATTCTAATTGAATCTGGAAATATCAAATTAATAATTTATGAATAAAAGAAATACAGTTATTTCATGTAACTATAATTAGTATGGTAGTGGAAGATTTTTTTTCAAAGTATATAATATTTAACAAGAGACAGTAAAATATAACATGGTAATATTTAGTTATAATCTACAAACTATTGAATAAAAAATTTTATTAATATTAATAAAATGTTATTAATCTGTCCATAAAATCATCAAAAATAAGTAATGTTATGTTTTGTGATAATAAAAATATTGCCAATAATTTAATTATAAGGATATTATAATTTTCAGCCATTTATATTCTATTAGGACGATGTCAAAGTGAGTGCCAAGTTGAGAAGAACATCAAAACTTAAGTCATATTTAAGCCATTGAAATTATTAGAGAGTTTTGGAGAGTTGGAATGATGACGTTGACAGGAAAAGTAATGAATTGTTAATGTTGCATTAAATAGTATTTGGCAGCTAATTATAACTCATTAAGTTTATTAACGCCTAGGTAAAAAAATAAATTTTATTTGATGCTATTGTTTAATTATAACGATAATAGTTTATTTACATTTAAAAATAGATCTTTCGGTTCACAAAAATACTACATTTTGATGTTACCGATTTATTTGCCTAAGGAAGTTATTTTTTTCTGATAGTGTTATTTCTTGTCACAAAAATATAATGGTTATATAAGCTATTTTCAAAAGAAATATGCATTGATTTTTTTATTATCTTGAAGGAAATAATTCTAATCTGTAAATAGATTTAAATCTATAATAGTAACAATAACATAATAAAAAATAATCGTCGATTAAGTTTAATGTATGCTGCGCTATATTCTCCTTTTCTTGTTTCTATTTCTCTCTCATTCTTTCACTTTCTATTACTCTCTCACTCCGTCCCCACTCTGGTTTCTGCCAGTGTTGCCAACTAGGGGATTTTTCCCTAAATGAAGGGGGTTTTAGGTGTTTTAAAATTTCTTTTAATATTTTTTAAAATCGTATTATCAGTTTCACTTTCTATGGCTACATATGGGTTTTTTATCAGTTTCTTATTTGCATGTTATAACCTGACCTTTTTTGATTAATTATGTTGGATGATTTATTAAATCAAAAAAAATATGTACGACAACCCATAGTACGCAAAAGAACGATAGATTAACATACATATCTACTTCATTAAAAGTATACAGGGCATGGATGCTGACGCGCTCGATATCTATGCAACAGTTTTTTTTTCATTTTCGAAAATCTATAGACGCTCCTATGAACAGGTATCATCATACAACATTATATAACATTTTCTTTTTATCATCTATGCTTCGCAACCCGATAAGTCTCTATGACGCCCGAGTAAATCCCCATTTAGCCTCGTGGGCATTGGCATTGAAATAACGTGAAATAGATATAAGAAAGAAAGACTGAATGGCGGCTACTTATATTGTTAAACTGCAGAATAAAGTACTTGATTTATTGTATCTTTACTTGTTTTGAGAGAGTGTATCTTTCAGGACACGGAAGACTTTAGAACATCAGAGCATTAAAAAATGACATCTAAAATACTGACTTTTAACCGCAGCTTCTGTCGCGGTCTTGATTCAAGGTAGTTGATCTCATTAATTAAAAGTACCCTACGTCATTTCACAGCTTTCAATTTATACAAGAAAACTACAAACACTCAAACATATTTTTACTGTAACTATTATTAATTTATTAAATATGCCTTACACCTCCAGTTATATCAATTTATTGATTAAGAAAACCGCTAAAAATACAACGCAATAGAAGTTGTCAAAGTATGGATTAAACAAAACATTATACCAATTTGAATATGCTGAACATTTACAAAATATATCATAGCAAATAGTTATAATGAAAATTTATACTTATAGTAATGTTTTAATTAAAAGTTGCAACTCACACGAAAAACGTAATCTCTTTACAATTTAAAATCTACTTATCATTTTGTTTGTCTTTTTAAAGTTTACGAAGGTAGGTTTATTTTTAAATTCAAAAGACTGACAATTCACATTATGACTTAACTGAATAATTGAATTATCAACTCATTCATTATAACAATTTTAATAATTTTCGCATAATGTATTTAAATATATTTCATATAAATAAAATCGTAACGACGATGCTTCCATTTAATGAAAACATTTCTCGTAGGTATAAAAAGTATATTTAGATTCTCCCTCAGATGCTATTAATTCTAAATCTGTGACTAATCTCAGCCACTTTATTACAACTTAAATGGAGGAGTAGGTAAGTGACAGTCGTTATAATAGAGTGGTGTATATTTTTTCAGTTATTTTTAGCTTAATAATAACTCTTTAAGGTTTCTTATCTATATAAAAAGTAATTTAAGGTATCTTTTTAAGTTATATCTGAATTAAAATGTCACTATCTGGAATACATTTAATAGTTTATCTATAGAACATAACCTTTTTCTAATAGAAATAAAACATAAACATAAATTTACTGTATTCCGTAAATTTATGTTTATATTTTAAGAATGATTGTTTTAAATTTGTTAATATTTCCCATAACATTTAATAAACCCTTATTATTATTTTTTTTATACTTCTAAGCCCAGTCCATTTTTTGTTTAATAGATGGGCTTTTGTACACAGAATATTGTGTGCAAATGTCTGTGTTCAAATATTATTTTGTCGTTGAAATTTTACAAGTTAGGACGTACCTTTTTCCAGCGATAACTCATTCAACAGTTCCGTTCTGGATCTTCAAAGACAAAGTAGACAATTTTATTTCTATTACATACTTTGCACTCATGAAACGTCAAGTATAATTTATTAGTTTTAAGAAAGCAATACCTAAGTATTATAATTCATCTTATATATATATATATATATATATATATATATATATATATATATATATATATATATATATATATGTATATATATATATATATATGTATATATATGTATATATATATATATATATATATATATATATTAGAATTAATCTTATATATGAATTAAAACATATATAAGATTAATTCTAAGTTAGAGGTATAATTTAAAGCAGTAGTCGCTCATAAGCCCAGATTAGAAATAAAAAATATTTAAAACAGAAATAGTAAAAACGTAAACAACTGAAATTAGAGTGTTCGTAACCTACCTACCTACCTAGAGGGTGCCCCGAACAACTTGGAGCACCTTCACGACGTAGGCCTATGGTAGGTGAGAGGGGTCACCCTCCCCTCCTATCTATCTCCTATCTCCTTCTTCCTCCCAGTCTACCCCTGTACTAAATGCCCTACGAAAAGACTAATTTTCATTTGTTCAGGTTTTTATTATCAAGTTTGCATAAAAACCTTTCACCAGAGTCAGCTCAGCTCAGTAATCTCAAAATCTCAGTATCTTGGAGACGACTACCTTTATTTCGACCAAAATTAACTAAGAACCATTCGATTAAAAAAATCGCAATTAAATCCGTACAGTCATTTGTCTGCTACGAAGACATAGACAGACACACAGATACACACGTCAAACTTATAACATCCCTCTTTTGTGGTCGAAGTTATAAAGAAGATTTTTGATAGATTGTTAGTAATGAAAAGTATAAAAGAAGAATAAATGAATGAATGTCGAAAGTTGGCATTAGAGGGGAAATTCTATAAAAGTTAATGTAATTAAGGCCAGGTAAAGGTATTCTTTAATCAGCGGGGAAAGTTCACCGACCGAAGTGTCGAAGTTTTTCCTTTTATTTTAGCAATAAGTTGGGAAATACGAGCTTCTTCAAAAGATAAAAACACCTATATTCAGGAATCTATTTCTTATCATTAGAAAGATTGTATTAAACAACGTTCCCGAAGAGAGTCGTCATTGAAATAATTTAACATTTACATAAAGTAAATAAAAACTGTTGAAAATAAAAAAGAGCACTTAATAATAATTGGTTAGAAACGATCGACATTTGTTGTCTGACTTTCTAATGAAATGAAAGTATTTATTTTTAGGAGAATTTCAGAATAACTTCTGAAACTTGAAAGGCTTTATTTTCGTATATTTTTTTTGATTGACTAAAGCAAGTGCTTTATTCCATCTAATTCTTATAGTAGTCTCGATTTCTTTTCATCTTTACAGATTTATGTAATAAATCTAACTCTGGTATGGTTTAAGATAGATCTTTTTCAACTATAACTTTCTTTACCAACTTTCCTTTCTAATAGATCATGGAGCTCAATGTTTACATATACGAATTTAAAATATAAGCAATCAAACCAAAACGCATTCTTTGTCACCTGTACTTCTATACTTTCAAATCGTATTTGAAAAATAGTTTTTATGTATATGGTAATAAAAAGTTTTTTAATGTAAAAAGTTACAGCGATATCGAATACCCTGAAAACAAATAAACCACTGATTTTGTGAATAAATATTTACGATTTCGTTTTTAATTTTGATAAAAATAATATATATCTTTAGTTATTTTAGATCATTCTATAAATCATCCTAAATGATATATCTTTTAACAAATAATTTTAAATGAGTATGTCCATAGATTGTTATTCACAGTGTATAATAATTCTATGTTTTGATTTTCTTGTAATCTATAAATTAAGTCAGGCCGACAGGCAGGACTCAAAAAAAACCGATGTTACGAAAGCAGAAATTTATTAATTAACTAGCTGTTGCCCGCGGCTCCGCCCGCGTGTAAGTCGCTTTTCGCGTAATCTGTGGAAACTACAATTATCCAGACCTATAATAGACTTATAGTTAATTCTATAGTATCCTATTCCCGTGGAAATTTTATATATATAGGCATTACAT
This sequence comes from Napeogenes sylphis, assembly GCA_959347405.1. Classification (NCBI taxonomy): domain Eukaryota; kingdom Metazoa; phylum Arthropoda; class Insecta; order Lepidoptera; family Nymphalidae; genus Napeogenes; species Napeogenes sylphis. The sequence goes on from OY365785.1 coordinate 25,107,949, forward strand.
TGCTACGATATCAAACTGAAAATAATAACATACATCGACATTACACACACACGACCAGGACATTATTCAGATATACGTATTAAAGCATATGGATTCGAAATATTATGTTTTTGAGACATAGTCAATTTAAGAATATCTTTGTAGAATTTCAAACTGCTATACCAAATGCGAAAACAATCAATCAATCAAAGCGAGTTGTAAAAAAAGTCAGCGCGATCTACTGAGATTTTATGTGACTAAATTTAAAATTTTATTTTTATTATTTTTGCTAGTTTCTGACTGTTTTGTATTTCGTATTATAATCTTTTGTAGAATTTGTTTGTTTTTTTTTGTATATATGTATATCTCCGTAATATCTTAAAATAATATCTAGTATTTAGTTTTTTTTTTTTTAGTTAATGTCTATTTATATGTTTATTGTATTTTTTTATTATAGCTATTAATATGTATATAGTATTTTAGTATTTAATTTAAATGATACTTGTCGCGCTATTCATAGTAGGGTATCACTGAAAATCAGTGCTGGGTTTATAAAACCCAACTCAAAGCTGAGTGGTACACCTTTTTGGGGATGCAATGTCATAGTCAGCATTTATTTTTATTTTTTTTTTATTTAATTAACTTTAATCTTAGGTAGAATATTATTATTATTTTTTTTGTCTTAAATTATGTATTTTTTTTTAATTTAATGTGTTTTTTTTTATTATAGTTGTTGATTATTTTTATATTTATCTAAGTGTTGCTCATTTTTTTTTTATATTTTTTTTTTTTTGTAATTCTGTGTGTAAAGATGGCTGTGATTAGTTGGCCCCAAATAAATATGTTTTCTTTCTTTCTTTCTTTCTAAAATGCTAATATTCAATTTGTTAAATTATTTTACAATTCAGATAAAACAAAGTAGAAATTCTAGCTTTATCTTAATTAAATACGTTTATGTAAACCGCATTCGATTCTGTTTAAAAGTTTGGGAACAGTGCTTGAAGTAAATTTTAAATTGACCATAACTTCTTTTACCCTTAACTGATTTTAACGAAACAAAGTTTTACGCTCCAGATTATACATAATCCACTTGTAAAAACCGCGTTCATATCCGTTAAGTAGTTTCGACGTTATAACGTACCAGACAGTCAGAAAGAGACAAAAATTCCAAGATTTATTTTTTAGTTTCTGTTACTCATTTTGAATTGATGTACAGACACCCGATTTTTACTGTCTTATTATATATTTGAGATTAATAGTTAAAACAATGCATATGATTAACTACTATATTGATTATGCATAATTGCATTAGCAATTAATAAATAAACTTTAGAAGAATAAACAAAAAAAAAACAACAGAAAAATACCATACGGCATAAAAAATAATTAATAATGAGCCTAGTTATAGCCTATGTCACTCGGGAATAGTGTAGCTTGCCAACGGTGAAAGAATTTTTGAAATCGGTCCAGTAGTTTCGGAGCCTATTCATTTCAAACATACAAAAAAATAATCAAACCTTTCCTCTTTATAATATTAGTATAGATATAGAAAATCAAATGCTGTTTAGAGCAAGGTTGTTCATAATTGAATGTCTATGACATTTGAATAATTTATTTGGATAAGGAATAGTATCGTAATTATTAAAACACCTTTGAAAGTGTATATTATTTTAGAACTAATTTCATAACCATAGTAAACGTTATAGTGAGTCAACCTTAAAAGCTAGATATATCTTGTCGCGGACTTCTTTTTAAAACTTTTAAAGAGAAACAATTTCATATAACATCATTCTTGCGTAACTTTCACCGTTTTCGCAGCGCACGCAGTTTTTTGTTTATTTTTTTACACCTTGCGTTAGAATATTCAAGTTTTAGTAATCATCCCTAATTTTTTGAAAATGAAACATAGCCTATGTCACTCGGGAATAGTGTAGCTTGCCAACGGTGAAAGAATTTTTGAAATCGGTCCAATAGTTTCGGAGCCTATTCATTTCAAACATACAAAAAAATAATCAAACCTTTCCTCTTTATAATATTAGTATAGATTTCAATTATTAATTACAACTTAATAGGTGACAATTGTTTGATGTTAGAATCAAAAGTGATACAATTTATAAAATAAATGCGGCACGTAGCTCGTTCTCACGCGTCACTACTTGCGGAGTCAGAATTGTTTCATTGTTACCGGGATGATGCAATCTTCGTTGTTAAGTATAATATACTTTACTTAATCCTCACATTCTATGTATATAGTGTGTACTTAACGTATAGGTTCACACCTGACCTTTGTTTCGAAAATATATGGATGCTTCACGGTGTGTGTAAAAGCGATCCCATGACGCCCACTATGTTAAGGAGGGTAACCGTTGGGTTTTGAGTGTGTATCCTGACCGACTCTAAGCAGTCGAACATTACACAACCACCCCCTGCCTCCCCTGGCCATGGCGATTTCCATAAAAGATTTCCCAAAGGTAAATAAATCATGGCTTGTATAAGCAACTTCAAATACATCATAGGCATGTACATGTTTAAGATGGTTTGGAGTATTATTTCAATTCCTAATAAAATACCACCTCTTGGATTGCCTATGTTGTTAAAGTATAGTATATTAATATACTATAACTCCTACAGTTAATTAATTAATAACTCTTAAAGTTTTACTTAAACAAACAAAGTTTTATTATATATTATATTATATATTTTAATGCACATTTAATTTTCTATTGAAATTACATTTTATAAGCTGAAATTATATTTTGCTGTAAATAAACGACTGAATGTTTGGGACGTATTTCGTTATTGTAATAATTCAAGCAAATATTATATAAAATATATATATATATATTATTTACCAAGAAAAAAGCATATCGTGCTTAAACTTTACGATATAATTGAAATAATGAAGGCGAGGTTTTACCTTAAGTAACTTTTGATAAAGGAATGTTGAACGGTTCCGCAAATTAAATACCAATATGTACCCAACTGCTCGAAGCTCGAAAGATAGAATAATAATATTTCGTCTATTTTTATTTTTTAAATATTACCTTATTTTTAATATTCTTTTTTTTCTAAATCTCTTTACAAACAATTCAGAAAATTAAGTAGAATAGTTATTTTAAGATAACAGAATATTTACAAAACTTCTTTTGTAAATATTCGATTTACAAACTCCGAGAGTTAGAGTAGTAATAACCTTTATTTATTCTGTAACACATTTACATACAGATAAAACAACTGTTCTTTTTGAATAATGAGATACCTGTATATTTAGTTGTGGAGGAAGTCTTCTCACGTGAAAGAGATAGGTTTTACAAGATTTACACAGTATTTACATTATTCTATTATTAATTTTATATTTTTTAACATATCTTTTAAAACTTTTTTTCAACAAAAAAACTTATAATAAACAAGATTGTGTTATTAACATGTTGTGTATAAGAGTGACGATTTAATAAATTAAGCGGTTTTCATACAAATCGCAACAATGTTTAAAAAATAGTTTACAAATTCAGAGGTTTAAAATTTAATATTTATTTACATATTCTAACCAAATGTTGATAAAGATTTGATCTTATAACAATTGAATTTATTTATTGAACCGTGGACTGTTATTACTTAAAAGGTTCATTAATTTGTATTAAATATTCGGTTCAATGGTTTAGTAACCAATGCTTAGTACTTGCTGTGATTCGCTTCTTTATTGGAATTTCCAGTTGTCTAGAAACTTTCTATCTCTAGTCTTCAAGTTTTAAAATAAATAATTATTGCGTAAATAAGTCAAGGATAAAATATTGTCATCGACTTGTCCTAATAAAATAGTTCAGTTTTAATGTAATTAGTAATATGGAGTATATTACATTATTACTATACAGTATACAGTAATAGAGTTATAATAACTCTTACTATTATACTGTATAGTTAGTATTAAGTATTAAAAAAAATAAAAAATAAAAAAAAAATTGAACCAATATAAAAGTTTGAAATTATTTATAAATATGTACAGGCATGTTAAGCTTATTAAAATTTATATAAATATAGAATGAAAAATTAACCGATACGGGCAGGGATTCGAACCCGTGACCTCTGGGAAACCGTCCCGTCGCTCTACCAATTGAGCTAATTGAGCGTGAGCGAAACGGTAGCTCAATTGGCAGAGTTCGAATGCGTGCCCGTATCGGTTTATTTTTTATTCTATATTTATATAAATTTAATATAAAAGTAACAATAACGGTATCCATTCCCTTTTTTTTATCTTTGTATTTAACTTTTATTTGGCTTTATTTTATATGATATTTTTATTATTTGTTTCGTATCAATATCCGGAATCCATCTTGAGTCAAGCGCCTACCTTTCTACCGGAAGTCAGCTTTAATTACCTCTCTATAAGTGGCGCCCTCTATTCTATTATGAAACTTAACTTTGAATGTTCAGCAGGTGAGAGTTCTCCATTATAGCGTCATTTTTCACACCGTGTACAAGTCAGCATTGTAAAATCTAGTAAAAAATATTTAAAGTTTATATAAAAAGTGTTTTAAACCTCCCTGTAAAAAATGGAGAATCAAAATGTAATCGAAGATTCAAGCTCTCGAAAACGCGGTCGTTCTCCATCACCGAATTCAGGCAGCGAAGATAGCGTTTCGTCGGATAGCCGAGATTCAAGCCCATGCAGACGTAAGGCAAGGAAAGATACGCAAACCGTGAGTTACGCACATTTTGAATTTTTATCTCTACAAGTTGCTTTTTTAACAAACCTTAATACAAACAGTAATACAAATACGGTTTCAAATTGTAACAGTGATAAAATAATACCAAACGATCTAAATTTACGGCGCCCGGATAATGAAACAAAAAATCAGCTTAATATTTTATCAGATGTGAGTACTACTGTTAAAGACCCTATTTTTTCAAAAGCTAATGATAAATACCTTCAAAAACTATCGGAATTACAACGTTTTAATTGTGATGATTGGTATGCTATTAGATTTTCGGATGCACAGAAAAAATATTTATCTACCCCCGGTTTCGTGGAACTTTCTGTTAATGACGAATTTAAGCGGTTTGAGGCAGCAATGTTAAAGGATGACCCTCGTTCATATTTGTTAGAACGTTCTTTCGCAGGGTTAACGAAAGCTTTGCTTAACCAAATGGATGAACTGCAAAAAACATTACAATTATTAGTTAACTGGGCAAATGATTTAAAAGAATCTTTGACTCCGAATGCTTTATTTGACAAAATTGAATCATTATTTTCGAAAGATTCCGGCTATAGTAAAGTCACTGATGATTTATTACAAATAGTGTGCGGTAGACGTGCGGATTTTATTAATGTGCGGCGAGAGGCCTTACTTAGACAAATACCAGAGGAATATCATCGCGATGTTTTTTACAAGATACCTCCTAGTTCGGAATTTATTTTTGATGTGGATTCTATACAAAACTACCTACAAAAGATTGGAGGGATTAATAAATTAACAGAATCATTAAAATTAAAGTAAACTCAAGTAAAGTCTAAAAATATACATAGCATAAATACAAAGCCTTCATCTAGTAAAGGAGATAATAATTTTTTTCGTCAAAACAACTTTTCAAAAAGAGGAAAACACGTCCCGAGCTCTTCAAACCAAGCCAGATCAAAATCGCACAATAATCGCGAGAAACCAAAATCAAAAAAATCTCAGTCGTTTAAAAATAAACGTCGCGAATGACTCGAGGACATTTCGAGGCGGCTGTCTAAAGCAATTTCAATGTGTCTGGAGCAATTTTGGTGCACCAGAAAAGATTTGCAAATTACTGAATGGAGTACGAATCCCAGTTTTTCTAAAGCCGCCTCTAATTTATCCAAATCAAATGATTATGCAACTTTACAGAACCAAGACTACATCGGAAATGACTTCACAGATCCAAAACATGATAAATTCAGGAGTCCTCGAACATGCAGAATCAAATCCCAGTTACCTATCAAAGTTCTTCTTAGTACCCAAACCAGACGGAACCTTTCGTCCAATTTTCAACCTCAAGCGACTGAACAGGCTTGTAATGACAAAAGGCTTTCATCTCTTCAGCCATTTTCGGGTGCCAACATTTTTACAAAACGAAGACTGGATGGCCAAATTGAACCTAAGCCAAGCTTATTTTCACCTTCCGGTAGCGCAACCACATCGAAAGTTTTTAAGACTAAATTATCATCACGATCCAAGCAAACAACAATTGCTTCAAATGACATGTTTGCCTTTTGGCCTTGCATCAGCACCGAGAACCTTTGCCTCAGTCACCAATTGGGTAGCGGAACTGTTGCGAAGTCATGGCATTCGATGCTTAGTGTATTTGGACGATTTTCTCTTGGCCAACCAATCGAAATCGCAACTAGAAGACGATTTAGCGATGTCGATAAAAATAATTCAAGCGCTAGGTTGGATGATAAATTATTACAAGTCTGTTTTAGCCCCGACTCAATGCCTCGAGTTTCTCGGCATAACCTGGGACACAAAACGCAACGCAAAGTTCTTGTCGGGTCAGAAGTACTTAACGCTACGCAAAGTTCTTCTGTTTCAGCTCAAGCAAGCAAAGTGGTCCCTCAAACAATACCAAACGATAATGGGGAGACTCAATTTTGCGACATTTGTAACTCGGAGAGGTCGACTTCACTGTCGGACGCTGCAGTACTACAGCAGACAGTTGCCGAAATCTCTTCCCCACAAACTAGTAACTATTCCGCAGCCAGTTTGGTCGGAAATGGAGTGGTGGTTAGAACAAATAGGCGGTTCAATGCCGATACACGTAGAAGAAGTTACCCACCTTTTGACAACAGATGCATCGGCTATTGGCTGAGGTGCACAGATCGGCAACATAAACATACGGGGCTCTTGGACAAAACAGCAGCTCCCATGGCACGCCAACAAAAAAGAAATGTTCGCCGTGTTTGCAGCTATTCAGCAGAAACGGAAACTATCGCAAAATGCTCGGATACTTCTACAAACCGACAACCGAACGGTAGTATCATATATAAACAAAGAAGGGGGGACAAGGTCGATAAAGCTGCTAAAACTAACTCGACAGCTGCTCAAATTGTTGGACGAACTGAACGTTCACTTAATAGCTCAGTACTTTCCGAACAGATACAACATCGAAGTCGATGCACTATCACGTCGAAGGACTTGTCCCGAATGGCACTTGAAATCGGAAGCTACGTTAAAAATATTCGAAATGTGGGGAGTACCAGAAATAGACCTTTTTGCATCGAAAACCGCTCATGTAGTACCGAATTATGTAACGATAGACAGGCAGGATCAAGAAGCTCATCAGTACAACGCATTTTGTCACCAGTGGACTTACAATCTAGGTTGGTTGTTTCCGCCACCAAATCTGATTCCCAGGATACTCTGTCATTTAAACCAAGCCAGCGGGTATTACATAATAATTTCACCGAAATGGAACAAGGTATTTTGGCAAACAGATCTTCAACAACGAGCCCTACAACCTCCTTACCTGATTCCAGATCTAGAACACAATCTCTTGGATACGAGAACAGGGATACACCCGCCAGGAGTTCAGTTCCTCAACCTGGAGGCATGGCTGATTTCGGGTGGCAAGACATGTTGACAGAGTGGACGGAGCAAGAACAAAAATTGTTAATGACTAGCTGGAGAGATTCTACAATAAAAACGTATAAACCTGCGTGGATTAGGTGGAAAAAGTGGTGTGAGAAAAATTCAATTAATTATAAATATCCTAACGCGGATCAAGTAGCTCGATACCTTGCTCATTTACACTGCGATATAGGTCTTGCTTACAGAACTATTTTAGTCCACAAATCTGTTATTTCAACGTTTACTCACTTAAATAATAATAACATCGATTTAACATCTAATTTCTTTATAAAACATATTTTAAAAGCGATATCTGTTTCACGCGTGAAACCATTAAAACCACCTATTTGGAATCCAAAAACGCTCCTTGAATATATGAGTGCTCACAGCCCTGACGAAAATAGCCTCTACCAAGTCTCAAGATATGCCGCCACACTTTTATTACTTGCTTCAGGTCGTAGAGTTCACGATCTCACTTTTTTACGAATAGATAATCAAAGCTTAATAGATGAAGGGAATGCGGTGATATTGTGGCCAGCGTTCGGTTCTAAAACTGACAACACCAATTACAGACAATCTGGATGGCGGCTTCAACATCATCCAGATAAAAATTTGAATTCAATTTTTTGGATAAAAAGGTTATTAGTTCTGAGTTTAAAACGAAGACAAAATATTAATCATCTGTTTATTACAGCCAGGGGAGCGGTAAAACCAGCATCTAGAACTATGATTGGCGGATGGATTAAAACTCTTTTAAATGAATCTGGAATAAATGCCACTCCAGATTCGGTACGATCAGCAGTATCTTCACTTAATTTTGTAGAAAATTTTTCCATAAATCAAATCCTTGCAACTAGTAATTGGAAAATGATTCACACCTTCCAAAATTACTATCAAAGGGAATTAATGGATTATAACCCGCAAGATCAAAATACTTCTGTGTCGTTGTCTCATTACTTTGAAGCTATTTAATAGTGTACAATTCAAAATGAATAAAACAAATTCAAATATCTAAATGGTTGTTACTAAAGTGATTAAAATATAATTATAAAATAATATTACTTTTATTAATTAATCAAAGACCTAAAAGTTTTCTTTCCTTCTTACTATTCTAACACATTATAGCGTCAGAAACTTCTACAACACCAGGTGATAACAAACACATCACTCAAGATGGATTCCGGATATTGATACGAAACAAATAATAGAGAGTTTTACCTTAAAATAAAACTTACCTATTATTTTTTCATCAATATCCGGAATCCAGGTAAGGGCTACCTGGTGCATGTACAATAATGAAGAACTCTCACCTGCTGAACATTCAAAGTTAAGTTTCATAATAGAATAGAGGGCGCCACTTATAGAGAGGTAATTAAAGCTGACATCCGGTAGAAAGGTGGGCGCTTGACTCAAGATGGATTCCGGATATTGATGAAAAATAATAGGTAAGTTTTATTTTAAGGTAAAACTCTCTATTATAGTAATAGTACCGTAGTACGTTACTAATTATATCCGCTCCGAGTTAATTTTGTTAAACAGAGGCAGTTCCTGTCCGCGGTCATGGCTCTCTTGAAAGAATTTATAGCCCTGTTTAATATTTTTAGATTTTGCTTTGTTATTATACAAAGCATTTTAATTTACTCAGGAAAAGAAATCCGTTTTAGGAGTATAATAACAATGCCACAATTTTGTTAGAATAAACCCCTAAACGGATTTTAATGACATTTTGCTTTTTGTTGTCGACATTTCATATAATATGTAGGATGCTTTTCCACCGGAAAATCCTTCATTGTCACAGAATACAAAAACTGATTTGGGTTTTCATATAAAAAATAGATTGTATGGAATTATAAAACTACATTTAAATTGATGATAAGTGACTCATAATTGGAGTCCAGAGAGAGAGAGAGAGAGAGAGAGAGGGAGAGATGGAAGATGAATTGGCTGGCAATAGCCATTTTTTATTTAAAAATTGAATGGATGTTTGGGATGTATCCCAACAATATATAACAATAGTTTTAAGAACAAAACCCATTCATGCATACAATTTGCATGCAACCCGTGCATATAAATAATGCACGGAGTATTGTCGTTATATCTCTAAGTAACTACAAAATAACGAGCAGAAGTTCCATAAAACGCCATGTTGTGTATTTATGATCAATTTGTTGAGCGACAAGGAAATAATATCTCATATAAACTGCGTCCACGATTTCATCGTAAAATATATTTAGCTCTTATTATATTAACAACAAACTATGATCAATCTTTATAACTTATATTTCAACTTAATGTTTTGTAACAAAATAAAAGTAAGATACAAATTTTATATAATTTATGATTAAAAGAAAATACACTCAAATTATATCATCATCAATATTAAAACCAATGGATATTGATAATATGGATACCTATGGATAACTATGGATATATAGGGATTAAAGGTATTACAACTACGGATTTTGATTACTCAATAGTAAAACTAAAGCTTGACTACTATTAACCAAATTGAATACATTATTCAATTAATACGTGACAACTGACAACAAGGCTATTAATCCACACAACGCATAATTAATTGTTTCGTAATAAACAAAGAATTAATTTGCAGCAAAATGTATACATCTCGTAATATACGTATTAAATAGTATCTGAACAAAGAAAGAATATTGAGTTAAACTTTCACAAGAATTACCAGGGATTACTTCTTTCTTATCTTGAATATCCGGCTAGAAGAACCATGTTTTTAATATATATTTCATAATTTAATATATATATATATTTCTTTTAATTAAGACATGAATGAGAGTTTGAATGAATTTTAAGACATGAATTCATTGAACGCTATAAAAAATAAATTATTTTGTGATGTACATACGTTAGATTTCCAAAAGTTCCAACCTATTATAATTTTATTAATAATTAATATTATAATTAAATTATTGAAAATAATATCTTGTTCTTCAATCAAAACAAAGGTATTTTAAACTAGTCAAGAATTGAAGTTTTATACCAATACTTTAAACAGAAGACAAGTGTTTCATCTCTTAAGATCCTCAAGTAAAAACACTTGCCTTCTTGCAAATGCTCTGTTTCGCATTCTTCAAATCTCTTCAAATCGTTGAAGTTTCTGTGAAGTTAAAAATAATTATTTTTTGGTAAAACAACAATATTATGTGAAGCACAGTGAAAAATGTACAATGAATAATGAGTGATAAACTGCAAATAATTTCATACTTTTTTCAGCATTAACAAATTCTTTATAGATTCGTTCCACTTTAGAGAAGAATAAAACACAGTTGGGTAGTCCACGGCTATATACAAATCTCCTGATCCTTACTTGATTGAGTTCGATGAAACTCTCAAGTTTAATAGTTTGTACATACATTGGTATGTACGAAGGGTACGTTTTATCGAAATCGAAATCTACACTTACGAAGTCGCAGGCGCTGCTAGTCTAAATATATAATAAAATATAAACTCTCAAATAAATTTACCTATTTAGCTAAATTTAGTAGCCAGAATAATAGGCTTGCGAATTGAAATATATATACATATATATCACGATCACATTTACTCAATTCTATCGTCTTGCTTTTCATCTCCTGTATAACGTTAGTAGGTATACATATCGAGACTTAACCATAATCCTTGTACATAGGCGGCTTATTAAACGGAATCCGAGAGATTTATCTTAAACATTCCAAGTATCTAAACCTCAGACGCAAGTATATCTCTCCTGTTTTCGTTCTCCTTAAATTCGTATTCCCACGATTTATGTTATTTTTATTTTATTATAAATGGAATGCTATTTATATCTATTTTAGAATAATTGTATTCTAAGATGCCTTTCTGCCTCCATGGCTCTTTAAGAATCTATATCCAGGGTCCAGGGAGGATATATTCGAGGGATGAAGTAAGCCAAACATTTAATATGTTTTCAAATGTGTTAGTCTTGTAATGCTTACTTAAATACTAGTAAAATTAGATATAGAACACAAACCAAACCTATATTACTCGATCTTAAACAAGGAATATTTACTACATATTATAAGATAGGTTATGATTCATAACTTTGACTTACGTATTCCAATAAAATTATATTATACATTTTTTTTTTAATATATATTGGTATTATAGTAATTTTTTTTTATAAAATAACTACAGAAAATACGAAATACGAGTTGCGGTTCCGATTTAAAGATCCTTAAAACAAATTATGTAGTATTTTTGTAACCAGACTCTCGTGGACCTAGTGGTTTTAATAAAATATTTAAATTATTTATACGGATAAGGTGTTCAAAATGTAGAGATTTTATTTAAACTAGCGGTAGCCTAAGATTCTCGAATAGTTTATTTTTAAATTTTATAGCTACTATGAAAATTACTGACGGTGACTGCTTAGTATAAAACCTAATCTATCTTAATATCCAATAGAAAATAACGATATTTCTTATAATAAAGAAATCTTTATTATTAAGAAAAAGCGTTTCCATTCTACAATCACTCTTAATAACTTAATTAGGTTTTGACACTTCAAAAAAATGGTAACACAAAATTAAAAAAAACTGTTGATTAAGAATGATTAGGTAATGATACTATTATAATGTCAAATTTATTCTCAGCTGATGATGTGACAGTTTATTAATAAATTAAAATTACTACTGCACAGATACAGGTAGGTACTAGGCACAGTTCCGGTTACCGGTAACATATAAGTACAAAGTCATATAGAGTACTTTCACATAGAGTACTTTTCTCTACCCTTATCCGGATCATATCCGTATCAGTTTGTACCTTATAAAAGCGTTCCAAAAAGACATAAATTTTCGGGGCCACATCTTTGTAAATACCTCGGTCCTTTATCGTTACTCATCGCTATCACATGTCAATTATTTCACTATAACTTTCACACATACCACTTCCATCCGGATGCTCAATGCCCTTTGACAATGCAATTTCTCAAAGAGCTTTCACTTATAAACCACAGAAATCACTTCGGTTGCATTTTCAAATCAATACAACCAGCGTTCAAAATGGGTTCAGTCTCTCAAAACTAGCTATAGTTTTTTTGTTCGGTATTGCAACATACTTCATCCGGGGGTGAATGATTAAGACGGAGAGTCACCTATCGGCTGTCAATCTTTTAAAGTAGGTTCAAATTTATTTGAATATTCCATAAGTAAAAGTAAGGAAAATATACATTGTTCTGTATTTATTGCGATTAGTTTGTGAGTAGACAACAATCTGCTCGTGAACCTTGCACATTTAAATGTTTTGATTGATCAATGTTTGATTGTTTTTTATTACTTACATTGATAAAAGAGGGGTGTTATAAGTTTGACCTGTGTATCTGTGTGTTTGTCTGTGGCATCGTAGCAGACAAACGCGCGGACGGATTTGGATGCGGTTTTTTTATCGAAGTCTTGGTTCATCGAGATGAATAGTTTTGTTTGGTTAAAATGAAAGCAGTCGATTCCAAGATATGGAGTTTTTATTAGTACTGGTGAAAGATCTTTATACAATATTGATAGTAAAAACCTAAACAAGTGAAATTTATGTGTTTGTAAGTTCATTTACAACAATAGAAAAAAATAAAATAATTTATAAAAAGTAGAAAAAAAATCCCCCCATACGAAAATACGTCTAAAAAGGATAAAAATAATATTATTACTATTAGAGCTCTCTTACCGCAAGGAATCACCAACGACAGTCGTTCTATTGTTTAAAGCATTTTATGACACTGTTCACAAATATACTAAACTGTTTACCATTTAAACTCTTTACTACCACTGTTACACAACTTAGTCTATCGATCTCACACTCAGCGGTTTATTATAATTGTTACACTTTTATCACAATAGCACCACCACACAACTTGTACTCCCTATTTCACAATGCTTTCTCTTAACCGAGCTGCGATTTATATACTTCTTATTCTTAGTCAAATCAGTATCCGATATTACATTTATTTTATCAATTAAACTTCTATACAGAGATTCAATTGTTTTAGTCAAATCAACAACTTATATCTTTATTTTTAGTCAAAACCAAACTACTACATGTATAAAAGCTAACATTACATGTACTTATTGAAGTCTTTGCGTCGGGGGACCGCTAAATAAAGGAAGAATTCAAAATGCAAGTAAGTTACCTAGGCAACAAAACGAAATAACAATATCAAATCGTACCTATAGTCTAAGTCCTCAAGCATTAGCTCCAAAATTTTGTAAAAAAGACACCATAGTACGTACAACGGTCCCCTGACGCAACGATTTCAATAATAATATTATTTTTATCCTTTTAGACATATTTTTGTATCGCGGGTTTTTTTAATTTATTTATTATTTTAGTTATGAAAATAGTTCTCTATGTTTATCTCAGGGTTATTTCTTACCATTTACAATATTGCAAATATTTTCTAGTCATATCAGTGACTCTAGACATTAAACATTTAATGGTAAAAGGATCAATCCTTTAAATATTTAATGTCCAATATGAATTGACACTATATCGACCGAATATATAAGGAAATATGTTTAATATTAAAACAAAAAATTAAAAAATAACATAATTTATCAAAATATCTCTTTTGGGTTTTAAAGATTTACTATCGTTTTTAATATAACTAAAAATACACTTACTTTATCTAATTCCAAACCCTATAGATTGAGAATCCTTGAGTAGGTACTTTGGGTACACTGTTCAGGATATTTTATTTAAAGTCTAAATAAACACTACCCAAGTAATGTTCAATGTCGATTGCTTGGTATTTACGGTCTTGTGTTACAACCCCTCAGATTTCCAATGGGAATTGATAGACGTTTTATATCCATTTCATGAACGTGGAAAGAATAAAATCAGCAAAGTAAGGGGTGGGTAATACATATTTTATCATGACCCTAATTCCCAGAAGCTATTTCAACAAAAGATGGCGTCGAACATAAAACTATATATCCAATAGACTAACTTTGAAACTCTTAGAGGCTACTTTTTTTTTTGCTCTGGTAGAATACTCTGTAGGTATTTAATATTTTTGTTCCGTGCAAAGTGGGATTTTTCTTAATATTTAATTATTATTTGGGGCAAGGCTTAGCTATAAATCAAAATGTTTTTTTTTAGTAAAGTGAAAAAAAAGTGTTATAGTCACTTTAGATTTACCAAGAAAACATAATTAAATTTAATTTCCTACTTTAAATCACTTACCATTTCTCAATACTACGGAAGCTATATTCCTTTTTTAAAAGAAATTTTTTTGTCCTTTTCTGGGTTATAGGAAATTATAGAAATAAATATTAGTGTTTTTAGTCCAGTCATTTGGTAGTTTTACCTGGAAAGTTTTCCGGGAGTTTTGGAAATTGGTTATTTTATAGATTTCGGTATGCTCTTCTCGAATTTCAATTTTGCCACCTCTTATCCCCGCCGCTCGCGCCGCCATTTTGAAAAAATGGCGGCCAAAACCAGTTTTTTCGAAATATCTCCTTCCCAACGCATTTTTTGAAAAAAATACTTGTGTACAAAATTAAAGTAGAATAAATTTCCTACAATTTATGTATTTATATATTTTTTCATAATATCAATAGTTTTTGGAGTACGGGTTAAGTCTCCAATCCTTTTTCTTTTACTTCAACTGTTTGATTTTTTTATAATGAAGTAAAACAATTTCCTGTATTAGAAGCCATAGCTCTAAGAAACAAACAACACTGTACGACGTACATGCATATAAACGTATACTAATGACTCCGCCTAAACTAAATACTTCTCGTAACTTCTACCGACAAATGTTTCGTTGAAAGTCGAGAGTATGGAGGCTATACAATGTCTGTAGTCTCCATAGTCGAAAGAAAGGGACCCAACACAAAAACCCACACTGCTTCTTCAAAACCGGTGGCAATAGTAGAATATTTTAGAAAACATATACCAAAAACACGTGGTGGTGTAGATGAAGATACTTTGTGACGCTCGTACGCCAAAAACTATTGATATTATGAAAAAATATATAAATACATAAATTGTAGGAAATTTATTCTACTTTAATTTTGTACATAAGTATTTTTTTCAAAAAATGCATTGGAAAGGAGATATTTCGAAAAAACTGGTTTTGGCCGCCATTCTTTCAAAATGGCGGCGCGAGTGGCGGAGTTACGAGGTGGCAAAATTGCAATTCGAAAAGAGCATACCGAAATCTATAAAATAACCAATTTCCAAAACTCCCGGAATACTTTCCAGGTAACCCCCTTTTTTTCGACCAAATGACTGGACTATTTGTTATACTTCCGTATGGGCATATGTATGGGTAACGTATGGGCAAGATGTAACTGCCTTAGAAGCTATTTGTTTTTATGTGATATATTTGGCATTTTTTTTTTTGGTTAAGCATTGATGGTGAAAAACTAGAAAACTTTGTAAATTTTCTGTAAAGAACATTTAATTCCGTAAAGAATCGCATTATTTCATAAAACTAAAAAGAATGCAAATGTAGTTTAAGAACTGTTTATTTTGGCATTTTTTATTAATAAACTTGATACAGAGTATAGTATTGCAAGATGCAATAGTTAAAAACTTAATCTAAGTGATATTGGAGCATAACTTTTAAAGGCAGTGTTTAAAATTGCAAAAAGTATTCACAATGTGCCTTACAGTCAGTCTGCGTTTAAAACTTGAATTTATATAAAGGATAATATGACATTTATTCTTCGAGCAATAAAACTCTATTTTTATCAACCCTAACACTTGGCGCACTTTTCAATTTTTTTATAAACTTATCAGCTATCCTGTCGTCAACTTCACAACCTGTTAGTTCAGAATATTCAGAGAGAACTTTCTTTTGTAAACGTTTAAATGGCAACTCATTTCCTTTTTTTTGTAAAACCGAAAGGATAACTTCATGCCAGTTAAATTTGCCATTCTTGTCTACAACCTCATTTTCACTCTTTGCAACATTTTGGTCATGAAGACAAATACTTTCTTCAGCGTCTTGTTCTTTCTCTAACTTCTCCATCTTTTCCATCTTCAACTTTTTTTTGCTTGCTTTCTCTTTTACTGGAAGATTCTCTACGACAACTTCAGGTTCACTAACTTCAGTGGTTGACACAGTGTCTTGTCTTTTGCGTTTTTTATTTTTATCTGTATCTTCTTCAAGGCCATTAAGGCCATTTGTATTTATCACCTTGTTCTTATTTTTCTTCCCTTTCTTTGGCACTTCAACTTCTTCTTGTGTATCTTCTGCAGGTGGAGCTTCAGCACTTTGCAATTCGGCCTCGTATTTCTTACGTTTCTTTTCTTCCTTTCTTTGTTTTTTTGATAGCTTAACCTCTTTTTTCACTGCCTCTTCTGCGTCTTGTTTTTCTTCAGCAGTGTTTTCATTGTCATCTTTTTCTTCATCTTCT
Source organism: Napeogenes sylphis (assembly GCA_959347405.1). Classification (NCBI taxonomy): domain Eukaryota; kingdom Metazoa; phylum Arthropoda; class Insecta; order Lepidoptera; family Nymphalidae; genus Napeogenes; species Napeogenes sylphis. Next base: position 25,124,903 of record OY365785.1, read on the forward strand.
TCATGATTTCCATTCTCCAATTTACCATTAGTAACATCACCATTTTGATTCTCAGTCTCTTCACTTTCTTTCTCTCCATTAGCACCATTCACTTTTACATCGTCCTTAAAACTCTGGTTTTTATTTTGTGCATTTATATTTGAAAGGTCAGATAATTTAACAGAAATTAAATCCCATGCTTGATCAATATCCTTTGGATTAGTTTTCTGTCCGCACACATTTTTAACAAAATTAATAAATTTGGGCTTCTTCCTAGGTGTATTATTATGCTTGCTGATGGTCTCAATGATCCTCAATACATTTCTAGATGCATCTTTTTGTTCATCAAGCACTGATTGAAGCATTTCTACCCAAGCATTTTGTTTCTTTTCTCCTTTCTTCTCTTTAGCAGTAAAACCTTTTCCAGAGTAACGTTCTTCTTCAGTGATGCATTTAGTATGAGCCTCATAATCAGATCCCCTGGAAAAAAATATGACGGTTAAAAATATTTCAAGTAGATACTTTACCGCATTCGGTAAAACTTGCCATTGCAAGTTTTACTACAAATGTGATCATCAAACTAAAATCATCTCAAGTAAAAAGTGAAATAGAAAATACTTATAGCAGCCATATTTTATTATTATAAATATATTTGAAGAATCTAAGTTATGAATCTGTTTGTACTATCTAATTAAATCTTCATAATCATTTTACGTTAAGTAAATTTTGTAGACAAATTAATTTGGCTGAAATTATGGATATAAGGAACCAATTGCATAAAAATACGTTATTCGAGAATTTTACTGACTTAAACACTATATCGTGATTTGCGACAAATTATGATAAGCTTAATTGTTATAAACTAATAAACTGTTTTTAGTTACTTTTCGCTATTACTAATACACTTTTTCACACATTTTTTAGTAAAATAGTCGATTGAACCAGCGAAGCGAGCTAAGGCAATTGTCTAGAAATTAAGTGAATAAGTTTTTGTTAGTTGTAAACATGTAGAGACAATGTGTAGAGATCACAACTCTAATTTTGATGAAATTTTGGATTTGTGTTATTTATTTGTATAATTGCCAGCGCGGCAATTGTGACCATATCTATAATTTAAAAATAAAAGTTAAAATAAAATATTTTGACGAGTCAAACCTATTGAACAAACTTAAAATATAAAGTACATATATATATATATATATGAAGTTGTTCTTAATGTTAAGCGTCTATTTGACTAAAAAGATTTTTGATTATATGAAGGAATAACAATTATTTTTGTCACAGTAATGTGTGACTAAACGTCCAAATCGTATGTTTTTCTTTTGTCTTATGTGTGATCTGTACGTGTTTTCACGTAACACAAGTATATAAATAACTTTGAAATATAATCAAACTCACTGTAAACATAGAAAGTATTTTTAAAGTTGAGTTAATAGGTCAAAAACTCACTAACTCAAAAATATCAACAAAAAAAAGATGAGTCAATTAAAAATCAATCAATTAATTAATTAACCAATTAAAAACACAAAGTAACTTAGTATGTTAAGAAATATATGACGCGAATCTAGTTCGTACTCAGTCAAAAGAACTTATTAACAAAAGACAAATATAAGTTTTTTATTAGAGCAATAAGAGAAGCGACAAGGTAGAAATTATAAAAAAAACACATTCTATATTCAAAAATCTGAGACATCAGATGCTGTTAAGCCAAACCCATAACAAGAGCAACAACAAGCCATCTGACACAAAAAAGGTTGTGATTTGATTTGAGTGAGGTAATTATTCTCCAATCAGTACATATTGTTCTTGGAGAGCTTAAGCACCAAATGAGTCAAAAAAAATAGGGCCAGGTGATTCAATATCCTAATTAATTAATTAATCCAAACAAACCACTTGCTAAGATACATAATTATTAAGACCTAAACATTGAAAGGGGTCCAAGAGAGCTAATAAAGAGGCAAACCAAAAATGGTAAAATAACAGGGGCATTATAGTGATAAGTAACCAAAAAACATAAATGTTTGTAAATATCTATAAACATTGTATATTTATATAAATTAATTAAACAGAAACATTCACCACAAAAACATACAGAAGCATGTGCCTATGCAAGTAGTTTGCTTTAGCAAATGACATATATGGTTCTAGACAGTATATTATTTTATTTTTTAAACTCTGGCAAAAAAATAACAAATGCATAATACCCAAAAGTATTAAAGTACATTGAATCAATAACCATAGTGTTTTCTGAACATGCTTTACAAGATTATTTAGAGGTGCTATAAAATACACAACCAATGTATGTGCTATTGGCATGTCCATGGAACCTCGGAAGTAAATATTGAGGAAGACAATGTTTGACACTGGAAGTGAAGATAACCTATCTCCCAAAGGCAAGTAAAGACCAAGTTGTTTACATTATTAGACACTATAATTATTCCATTTTTGGGTGGTTCCAACAGTAAAAAAATATATTGAAGAAATTATAAGGTGGCTATTATAATAGATTTGATTGAGACTATATTCAATATTCATACTAGAAAACAAAACTGATAGTCTTTTATAAGACTGTGAAGATATTTTGAGCCTATATTAGTTTTGAAGATAGATTTTTGTTGTTGAGATTAATACTATTTGGCAAATGATTGCATGTAGTACATATTAAAATTTATGAAGCAAAATTTACAAACTGGAAGATACATAATTTCTTTACAATTTCCTAACAATTGCTAGGAACAAAACCAGCTGCATAAAATATGTTTAGAGATTAAAATTAATTAGACTCTATTAAGGTTTGCTATAAAACAAGAAACATAGTACGATATGCACATTAATGGTTCAATAAAGATGTTACATGACATTAGTTGCAATAATTGTTATATACATTTAATACACATGTATCATTCTAGTAAAAATAAAAAAAATGAATAATTTTTTTCTATTATTGTTATTTAATAGCTGATAGCATTTTTGACATAGTCCACTCTCTACATAGTAGTCACATATAAAATCCAAAACTTCAGAGGTATGATAATCAATAAAAAATTTGCGTAAATCAAGATTTCTCTAGATTGTTCTACTTTAATTCAATTTATGTAAACATAAAAGGTAAATAATAAATATAATTAAAAATCATTTCATCATGTTTCTGAAAATTAAGTAATGCTTTTACTAGATGGGGCACTTTAGTTTTCATACCTTAGTAAATAAGATCATTATAGTACTTACAAAAAATCTTTAAAGCAATCCATACATGATAGATTTGGGTTTCGATTTCTACATTTTGTCAGATAATGTTTTTCAACTTTTGGTTTTTGAACCGATTCCCCGCAGTGACCACATGTGAAGACAACCATTATTCTGATAAAAAATAAAAATGATTCAATCTAATAACAAACCAAGCAAATCAAAACATTTGTGTCAAAAGCACAATAACATCATAAATAAGTAAAGCAAAAGCAGCATGAAAATTATGTTATCATAACAATACATACTTATATGTATGGAGTTTAATATTTTGTTATTTTCAAGAAGATAAACGATTGTGTTGAAAACACACGTGCCATACAAAACACGAGATAAAATTTCGAACCTAAATCTTGTATTTTGTATTTGTCAAATATAAGCTGAATGACAAATACTAATTGTCATTCTAGTTTTATGTTTGTTCTTTCTGCACGCACGCTAAAGTCTTTCGCCTATACTGCCCAGTATAAAGTGCTACATTTTACTAAAAACGTTAACTCCTTTAAACAAAAATATATAATATAAAATATATAATACTCCGCGTTTAAACAAAAATATTTAACAAATCAAATCAAACCAAATCAAATCAATTTTTTCAATGATTAAGTCCATTCATAGTTTTAAGTCTACTTGCTTATTTCGGCCTAAATTTTCTAGTACATAATACTTTTGTCCTATTTAGCTTATTTAAATTTTTTGTTTAATAACGCCAGATTTGTTTTTTTATTTTCCTAAACTATTTGCCATTCCTCTTTCGGCTTTCCTGCTTTTCATAGGCATGATATTTAAATTATTAAATGTAATAAGGTTTTGTGACAAACAAACTGCTTGAATCAGGTTCATAAAAATTTCCGACTGGCGCATATATTTTGGACTAAGTCTAATCGTTGTTTACAAACATCTATGCTGTAAGTAATTTGTTTAGCATTATCGCGCATAAAATGATCAGAGATAAGTAGAAGCAATCCATGCGCGTTTCCGCAAAACATTCGGAAATCTCGACTCATTGCGAATTTTCATATAGACTATTGACCATGTTCGATACCGCTTGGTATGGTACTGGTATTGGTACTCGTCTCCGGACCTTATATGGCCACATCTCATTGTCCAATGTACAGTGCAATATTTGCATAGAGTTATTATACATAGAGTAGGTAAGTTAGCCTAAAAGTTATCCATTGAAAGAAAAGAGAAGGTGAAGGTGGCTATCTATCTATCTCTCTTTTTCACATGTCTGATTAGACAAATATAAGTATGGGTCACTCATCTTCCCTCTTTTATTATTTGTTAGACACTCCACGCCTGCCCATGGCTTTCCTACTCTATGTATAATAATTAATAACTCTAATCTCTATAAATAGGAAATTAGAGTTTAAACCAATCAGATGGTAGAACTGGCACTATCAACCTTTTCACAATGACAAGTTACTATGCACATTTTCCTTGTGCTTAATGAATAATATAATGAAATGGCTCCTTTTTTAAATGATTGGTTTAGACTGATTTTTATAGTACTCTATGGACTGATTAGTTACATAGGGTGCGTTCCACTAAGCGTTCACAACGATAACGCTCACGACCGCAGTTTTTCCCGTTCCACTTGCTTGTGAGCGTTACTGTCGTAAACTCAAGTGGAATGGATTATTTTGATCGATTTTGATTTAAGAGCGTTTTGAGCGTAGAGGTAAATAATACAAATGGCGAGTTAATAAAAAAATGCAAAAGATTTAAAAGGTTAGGTTATTATCTGTAAGCGTTGAAAATAAACTTAATTAATTATTGTTTAAAAAGATTTATATTGAAAAAATTAATAATTTAATTCTTTGATATTTAATATTAGTGGTGTATTTAATTAATTTACGTTCAAATGTAATTAAAATATCTTTGCGGCGGTACTTGGATATTTGGTAAAAGCTCGCAATAATGCTCCAGAAAGTACTAGTTCATCCAGTTCAGATGAAGAATGGAATACAATTTTACAAAAATATGATTGTGAAAAAAGAAAACTTCGACCACGTATTATTGATTATAATAATGTAATTCATCGTCACTCAGATGATGAATTCAAAAGTCACTTCAGGTAATGATTTATTATCAACATTAACATTCACTTCTACTAAAATATCTTTTTCGACATGAAATAACGTAAGCTTAACGGTCGCCATTTTTGATGTTTTGACTTTTGAAAACGCCGCTAATTCTCTCAACGATCACTTCGACCCACCTTTTTAGATGGGGCGTCGTGAGCTTCGCGTGAGCGTAAGTCATGACGTCATAAGTGACGTTTTCGCCGCGACCACAACGACCTCGGTCGTTATGTGGAACGACTAAAGGAGCTTTTTGGTCGTTGTGAACGCTTAGTGGAACGCACCCATAGAACTGTTACATAGTAAGTTAATTGTCATCGGTCAGTGTCAACTGTCAACTTAAAACTGCGGTTAATCAATTGATGTTTCATTTTAAATTAGGTATATTGAATATTCGGGTGGGGTGTGTCCAGTTTTAAGCGTTTTATATATAAACTTAGTTTTAAAAAGTACTGTTATGTTTATATTGTAATGCTAATATAAATACTAAGATGATCAGTGCACATTTTATTGTAGTACTTCTATTTATAAGTAAGTTATGAATGTTTTTGTTTGTAAACTAAGTCAACCGCATTTTCTATAAACAATGCTTCTTTAGCCTCATCCAATGCTGACTATGGAAGTGAGAGCATCTCAAACAGCATTTCACCGATCTCGAAAATTGAGGGCACAGATATTATAACATGGTGCACCAATTCTGTACCTGAACAGCAAAAATGTGAAAAGTTAACAAAAGCAGCTCTACAGGACAAAGGGTTATTTGGTCAAGATTGGATTGAAATACAATGCAAAAGAGTAAGTTGAATACTAATGTGTTTCTGTATTCTTTACTTGATGATGCAAAATACACATTGAACCTTATTATGTTGTATAGGCATTTGACTCTGAGGAGTGTATGACATGGGTGGATAGAGGAGAAGCATCTCTCTTGGCTTTAGATGCTGGTGAGGTGTATGTGGCTGGAAGATATCACTCATTGGTGCCTATATTGCAAGAAGTAAGTTTTAATTTATTAACAATAACTTAAGTTGTGTAAAATATATATATATACAGGGTTATTTGTAATTAATTGGCCATCTCTTGCAGGCAGCCTCTCTACATAAATCTTAACAATATTTGTTCTCCAACTTTTTAAAATTAATAGTTTTTTAGGTTTATGTTTACTCATACAAAATTTATATTTGTTTGCTATACTGATTAGTCAAATTGTATAACATATTTAAATTTTATATATGACATATTTAAATTTTAAATATAACATATTTACATAAAACTCTATCACTTAAACAGTTATATGGTAGAAATGAGCCATACCAATACACAGTAGCAGTAGTAAAAAAAGGCAGCCTACCTGCTGTTCAAGCAGGATATGGTCTTCAAGGTCTACGAGGAGCCAGGGCCTGTTTCCCACTGGTTGGCTCTCTGGCTGGATGGGTCATGCCAATACATGTTGTAAGTTATTTATTAATATACATCATTACAATACTTGAAAACTAATTAAATAAGATTAAACAAGTGAGACTTAAATCTAGTAATTTAAAAATAATTATTATTATTTAGATGAATTGTTAGGAATGACTTCTCACTATTGAAACCATTGAACTGAATAGTTGAGTTAAACTAGATTGAACTAATCCTAATTATTACAATATTTTAAACAATCATCAAAGTCATTCAAATTTTATGTTTTTTGCATATTTCATCCTTATTTGTCTGTATTTAGTAATATGAATTCATAACAAGATTATAATTTTTAGCTTATGCAAGAGGGAGGACTCAAAATAACAGATTGTAATAATCATGTTAAATCAGCTGTTGAGTATTTTGGTGAATCTTGTGCACCCAATTCTTTGAAAGACATATACAACCCTATTGGAGACAACCCAGATAAGTGTGTACATATTTATTTTTAGTATTATTTCACTACTAAGAATAGAAAAAATATAAATAGCGGTAGAAATCCCTCCACAATTTCCAAGGGACCTTGACCTTGCACTTAAAAACTTTCTCAAATCTTTATTCCAGACTATGCAAGCTGTGTACAGGCGAGGCGGGTGTACGATGTACGCTGGCGGACCCGTATGCTGGGTATGAAGGCGCTCTCAAGTGTCTGGTCGCTAACAATACAGGGGACATCGCTTTTGTGAGGGACACCACTATACAGCATGCTTTGCTATCTGGAAAGATTTTGGGTAATTTCTAAATTTAATATTGTCAGAAATCTAAGTTATAATAAGTAAAACTAACAGATCAATGAATGTATAGGATTTTAAAACTCAAGGGCTAGTATAAAAAAAAATATTCAATTGGCTGTATAATAACATGAAGAGGACAAGCAAGGAAGTATTAAAACAAGTTCCCAGAGAACTTTCTGAAAGGTTGATGTTGTTATTGATGGTCAAATATCTGATAGTAGATTTTAACTTTTTATTTTAACCAAAAAGTTTCACAGTGTTAAACTTACTATATAAAAAGAAAACACAACTTTTTTTTCTCAAAACATTAGATATTTTATTACAGGTGGTGTGACAGAAGACAATTTCGAGCTAGTTTGTCGCGACGGATCCCGCGCAGTCGTGTCACAGTGGGAGCGGTGCCACTGGGGCAGGGTGCCGGCCGACGCAATCGTCACTAGCAGTGCAGCTTCAGTACAACAACGGATCAGGTACAAACAGTATTGCTATTAGAAATAAAATAAACTTATTTGTATTTAACGCGTATTATTTTATATATATATATATATTTTTTTTTTAAATAAACATTTTATACTTGAATATGTTTTTTTTACGTGTTATAATTTAAAATTAACGACAGCTGTATTATACGGTTGCATTATAATTTTGTTAAAAGCAAAAATAAGGAACTGGAAAGGAATGTAAGGAACAAGAAATTTTAAAAAATAAAACCTCATACATATATATAAATTATATTTAAAAATCTATATCTTATATAATCAATTTCAGATATCAAAACATTCTTCTCAAAATATTGGAACTATATGGAGAACCTAATCCAGAAAACCGAAACTCAAACAGAACAAGTGATGTACCTAACAATGATCCATACAACTTCCTTTCAACCACTGAGAGACCGAGATACCAATATAATTATAATAGACAAAATGATAAGAACGAAAGGTAAATATTGAAGATATAAATAGTTTTTTGTATTGTAGTTAAAACTATTTCAAATTAATTTTTGTTTTAGCCTATCTCCCTACAAACAAAGAGTAGACCAATACGGACACCACATAGAATCTCCTTTTCAATTATTCAGATCGAATGGTACTACAGATTTATTATTACAGGTACTTAAATTTATATTTAAATATTATGCATAATTTTGATAAGTAATGCTTTAATGTTGCGAATAATTTAGAATCTGCAACAATGCATTAGGAAATTTTAACAATGATGAACATTCTAGAATATATTAACATTAAGTTGTCAATGTAATATTAGATTACTTTTAAATAAAAACTTTTTTCTACTAGGACGCCACAATAAACTTCCGTGTGCTAAAAGAAGATCAGCAAGCTGCAAAACACATTCTGAATAACGAATTTGTTGGAGACCAAGCAGAAAAAGCTGTGGTTGGTATTAGAGACTGCCCTGTGAAGAGGGCTGTGCTGTGTGTCACCAGTGAACCAGAGATGGAAAAATGCATTAAAATGAGGGTATGGTGCTTTTATAGCAAAAATTTTATCATTTCGTGTTTTGTAAATTAACACATGTGACACGAGATAATGTAGAAATATATGTATCATAATTTTTAAAATTTTGGTTCTCATGTGGCGTTTTTGTGAACAGTGATATAATATTAAAAACAAAATATTTCAAACACTTTGAATATTTTTTTTATTAACATTAGATACATTTTATGTTTTATTCATCATTCATTTTTGATTGTGTAAAATTAACGACCAATAGGTTGGTAATACTATAAGCCAATGCGCTAGTTGGAATCCATTTTTTTAACTATGTTCCAATTTCAAAATTACAATAAATGCTAATTATCACTTCCCAGGTAGCGTTAAAAGCTGCTTTCCTGTCCCCAACGCTGGTGTGTTGGCGCGCGCACAGCACGCGGCACTGCGAGCGCGCAATCGCTGAGGGAACCTGCGACTTTGCGCTACTGGACGCAGCTGACATGCTGCACGCCGCTTACAAGCACCGGCTCGTGCCCTTCATGCAAGAGGTGAGCTTATAGAGTGCGCGCGTCTGTGTGTGTGCACCGCATGTATCATACGAGAGTTGTGAATGTGTTTTTATGCATACTTATAAACTTATAACTTTCAGATATACTCAAGCGGTGATAATTGGTACTATGCAGTGGCGGTGGCCAAGGAGCAAGACCCGGATACGGACCTGACCTATCTCCGAGGCAAAAACACTTGCCATACCGGTATAGGCATGGCCGCCGGTTGGGTGTACCCGCTGGCATACCTTATATCCAATGGATGGATACGGTGAGGATTTTTTTTGGTGATATAGAAAATTCAAGGGTTCGAAGCTATTATTGATAACTAAATCAATTATCATATATTTCTGTACAAAATAAATTAAATGATAGCAGAAAAATTGCTGTTACCACATTTAAAATTAAACGCAGAACATCGACATTATATGTCATTCCTATGTATATACTCGTAACAGTCGTTATGGTACAAGTAAAAAAAAAGATATCATCTTTCATATAATTGAGTTTTAGATTTATGTATCTTAGCAACGTAGATGCTCACTAAGAATATTACACACATAAATTGACCTAATCGCCGTCTTGTTAAAAGTATTATCTTTTTTATCCAATAATAAGTATTATGTGTATATCAGTCCGTACGGGTGCGACGGCGCGCAGGCGGCCGCGCAGTACTTCAGCAAGTCGTGCGCGTCGGGAGCGCTGTCGGCCGAGTTCGTGGACGGAGCCACCGCGCCGCACGACAACCTGTGCCATTTGTGTCATGGAGCAGCCTTCAGGTATTATTTTAATATCACTTCAGGTATTATTTTAATATCAGAATCACCTAATACTACGAAAACAAATAAAATTAATAATGTTTATCCTAATATTCCAGTGCCAAAGTTTTTGTCGTCAACTTTTGTCACGACCGTAATGAATAATTATAATCGAACCGTAATAATAAACACAATCTATGAAGTTCGAGATTGAAATCAATCTTGGATTATTTACTACAAACTCATTTTAAGATCGTTCATTTGTACTGATAATTCAAACATGGATTGTAATTTCAATCTTAACAAATCATGAATGAGGATTATTAATAAGTTAGAAAGTGGTAAAAAATTAACTAATTTAGACGCTGCCGCCGCGACGCGAGCGAGCCCTACTACGGACACGTGGGCGCGCTACGATGCATGGTGGAGGGGGGAGGTGACGTGGCGTTCGTGAGGCACACCGCGCTCACGGAGGTGTCGGGGGGACGGAGGAGAGAGTGGTGGGCGCGGGACTTACTGCCAGACGATCTACAGCTGCTGTGTCCAGACGGTGAGGACTGTAGTAGGGGAGATGTGTTTATATACTGGAACTCGTCATAAAATTTTATGTCCATTTCCTAGACATATCAGCAATATTTAATATCGGTTTATTAAAAAACTAGTTTGAGATACAATAATTTACTCTTCTTTGCTTTTATACTAATTTTTCAAAGCTTTATAGGCACACGAGAAAAAATGCATGAATATAAAAAATGCAATCTCGGCAAGGTTCCTGGATCAGTGCTGATGGGAAGAGCAAACCATACCGAACTAGATACCTATTCTAATCTTATGGTTTACGCGCAACAACTGTATGGAGCTACTATGACAGATGAATTTAGGTAATCAATTTATAATATTGGTATTTTTTGTTGCTACAAAAATATGTATATTTATCAATTAATTCTGTTCCAAACTAAATATAAGTTAAATAACCTAATTATATTTGTTAGCAGCATCAGTAAGTATTTATTTAAAATTGTATTCTTTCAGCTTCAGTATGTTTTATTCTCTACCGCCGTACGCAGACTTAATATTTAGCGACGCGGCCGTCCGTCTGAAGCCACTACCACACAAGCAGCGATCAGCTGAAATCATAGCGGGCAAAGCCTTACCTCGAGCTGCCAGAATTGTGTCGTGTGACGCGCCACAAGCTTCTTATTACATCGCGTCCGATCCCAATTTCCTCTCAAGTGCTAACAAATACAGTGTTTTTGGACATCTAATTGCATTTTCGATATTACTAGTGACATTACTATCAATTTAAGATTAAAATTGATAGGGTTTGACTTAATTAAGTGCACATTTAAGTGTTATTTTATTCCATCCATCCAAGTGCCTGATATTTGTAGTACTACATTAGTTTTAATAATAGGGAAATGAAATCAGTATTTTTCTTATATGTATTTCTCGAAAAACTTAAATTTAGTACAATAAGACATTTATTTTTAATTACATTTTTAAGAAACATTATTTTTAAATATTTTTATATATTTTTTACTTATTTACATATTCCGTCCAATGGCAGCTTTTATTGATTATTTTACATGATATTAAAATATTTTTTTCACTATAATGTCTTTTTTTTATATTACACCAGTAAACTTTCTTTATTAAAGCAACAAAAATTTTCAGGTATACCTTCAAAATTTCTAAAAATAGTTCTTAAATCTGTTCTTCTGCAAACTTCTTTTATGGCTGGCCTTAGACTGGTTCCATTTTTACATATTCTACTAGAATGTTCTCTCCATTTACCATATAAACAGTTTGACTTTTTTAACTCTATGGTTATGTTTGGGACCAATTTTTTACATCTAGGAGTATTTTGTGCACACAATATCAGAGCTTTGAATGATAAGTAGCGAATATGATTAATACAATAAATAAACATGAAATCAGAGGGTTTATTTCTTAACAATGTGTCTATAATTGTATTGCAAAGTTTTACTGTCACCCTCTTCTTATACAGGGGTAAATATTTACACATTTCAGTTTCATTACAAAGTACAGCTAATATAGTACAGAATTTATTGGCTGAAAGACATAATGTAACAAAAATGTGGTTCCAGATCAATAGCTCACTATTGTAAAACAGGTTGAAAATGTGACCATTTATTTTAATACCAGATTGACCAATCCGATTTTCCAAAAATTTAGCTAAATCTACTGTAGCAAATGAGAATCCAATTTTAAAACACATCTGACCACTACATGCAGTGTTCGCTCTACTAACTTCTAATGTGTGTGTGTTATAGCTATATCCAAGAAAAACTATATTATTACTAAACTTAATAGAATTCAGTGGAAAATTAACAACAGTTTTATTATAATTTACATTGTGGTAACTTGATAAAGCATTTATAAATGAATGTGCATCTTCTAGAGAATCTGTTATGTATAAATAATCATCAACAACTCTTGTAAACAGCTTCAGTTCACCATCCTGTCCTTTGAGGTGATGACTGAAATAAACTTCATCCATATATGAATAATACAATTCAGAAAGTGCAGGAGAATATTTATAGCCTTGCACAAGACCTCTCTTCCATTCATAAATTGTAGAACCAGCCCGAATTAACAGTGGCTTTTTAAGTTCCATAATGAGATCTTTAAAGTTTTGTTCTAACTTTTTCTTCAAATAAAGTGATGTCTCTTCTTTTTGAACTTTGGCATGTTTTTCACATAATATTTTAAAAAGTTTTGATCTATTAATTGACCCAAATGCATTACTTAGATCAGTTTTTATAAAATAAAGCTTGGGTTTCTTCTTTGCTATCCAATTATTATAAAAAAATAAAAACACATTTTCAATCTTTTCATGTGGCTTACCAACTAACTTCCTTAAAAAGCGCAGTCTTTCTTTTGCTATATTTTTTTCAGAGGTATTATTTTCATCATTTTTGTAGCGCACTATTGGTCTATATTCATTATTCTGTTTTAATACTATATGTAACTTAGGAATAGCCCTTATAATACTTTTAATCCGTAGTCTCTCTTGTAGGCTATACTTTCTTTTTAATCTATTACCTAGGCTAAATGGTTCAAATTTACTTATAACTTGACTTTTTACCATCAGTGATATTTTCATGTCATAAAAACTTTGCCATTGGTTTTTCCAGAAAAAGTGAAGTTTATTTTCATTGATATCTAGTTTGCATGTGGTAACATGATAATTAAGTACTATTATTGATGACAATAACTTTTTCAAAATCCAGAGTAAGCTTAAATAGAGCACTTTGAAAGAAACATCAGCTGAAAGGGTATTCCATGGAAATATTAATAAATCCCAACTATTAATCATGTCACATAAATTTAAATGTTGACGATTCATGCTGTAAATTATTGTTTTAACACATTTCTTAAATATTTTGTTGTTATGGTTTTTTCCACAAAACGAAGACGGAACAATTTTTAAGAGAGCAGTCCAACAAGCAATAAAAATTTGAGATTTATTTATTGTCTTAATATTATTAAATTCTGTTGATCTTGTCACAAAAAAATTAAAATTGTTCTTACTATAGTATATTGTATTTTTTATTAGATTGTCAACCATTTCTTTAAATTGTAAAGATATTTCTTTTATTGAAATCTGGTCTTCTAGTATGTGCTTCAAAAAAGAATCATTACTTTTTAAAATCTTGAAATTTATTGTATTTTTAAATGATCTCATGTTTTGTTTATTAGTAAACTGATGTGAAAAACAAATGGGCATATAATTCATAATTACTTTTATCAGAGAAAAATGTATTAAAAATTAACAATACCTATGTAACTACTAATAAAAATTAAACAAATATGAAAAAGCTCAACATTGTAAAAAATTTTTTTAATTGTAAGCATTGCATAAATCCATCGATAAAGGGATTACGGGATTTTAATTGTTATAACTATTAATGTCAAAGTTCAAACTCATTACTCAAGGTCTCTTCTTCAAAATTTTGCGCCAACGCGACGTTTTAATTATCATGATCCACTACCCGTTGCTACTCACTAGTCACTTTTTAGTATTCTGTGCAACTCACTACAGAAAAGACTTCTCACCAATGTCCAATTGAAACTTCTTTTTAGATGTTTTTTACAAGTGGTAACTTTTGTAACTACCCAAAAAGTAACCATCGTATTATACACTCTGTGCTTTTCTGTTAATTGTCAACTGTGAACATTGATTAAATTCAAGGATATCAAGTAAGTTATGTGATAAGATTTTGTCAATTGGTATAATTATTTTTAATAATTCAAAAACTTGTTGACAATGGTGAGATTCATTGTATGCGATTTATGCCAAATATTCAAACGCAGTGTTTCGGCTGTGTTGCCAGAAAACCTGCTAAGACAATTTTTAAAATACGACTCTATAAAACAACAATTATGTGTAGGAGGTCTAAATTACAACCTGGAAAACAAAAATATTTACGTAGTAGGCAGTGGTAAAGCTGTCCAGAATATGGCAAATGAAATAGAAAATATTTTTCACTCTAAAATTAAACAAGGCATTGTTAGCATACCAGTTGGAAGTTTAAATCAGAAAAACTCTAATAATAACATACTTTACTGTGAAGGAGCATTTAATAATCTACCTGATGAAAATGCAATGAAAACTGCTCAAAATGTAAGAGACTTAGTCATTAAATTAACAGATAACGATTTCTTGTTAGTTTTAATATCAGGTGGCGGATCGGCATTATTGCCATTGCCAAAAGAACCTATAACTTTGGAGGAGAAAA
This sequence comes from Napeogenes sylphis, assembly GCA_959347405.1. Taxonomy (NCBI): domain Eukaryota; kingdom Metazoa; phylum Arthropoda; class Insecta; order Lepidoptera; family Nymphalidae; genus Napeogenes; species Napeogenes sylphis. The sequence goes on from OY365785.1 coordinate 25,139,933, forward strand.
CGTCAATAATTAAAAGGTTAGCAAATTCTGGGGCTGATATTACAGAACTCAATATAGTGCGAAAGAGATTGTCAGATGTTAAGGGGGGGCAGTTAGCAATTAAGGCACAACCAGCCAATGTTGTGACCCTTATTCTTTCTGATGTGGTTGGTGATCCCACAGACATTATTGCAAGTGGACCTACTTGTAAAGATGAGGATAGCCCTGCAGCAGCAAAGGATGTCATATGTAAATATAAATTATTTGATGATTTGCCACTTTCAATAAAAACAGTTTTAGAAGATACAAGCACCACAAGCACTTTCCCTGAAAATAAAGTGGAAAATTTTATAATTGGTTCTAATCAAATAAGTATTGAAGCAGCAATGTTAGAAGCAACAAACAGGGGCTATCTACCTATCCAGCTTTCCAATACTGTTGTTGGGAATGTAAAAGATATTGCCAATAAGTATGTAAAGTTGGTTGAACTATTTTGCAAATTAAAAAAATTCAATTTAGATATTGTTACAATGAAAAGTAAAATGGAAACCTTAAATATACCAGGCTTAAAGTTCAATTTGGACAAAGACCTAGACTCAATGAAGGAGAAGTCTTTGTGTCTAATCCTTGGAGGAGAACCCACTGTTAATGTCAAAGGTACAGGCAAGGGAGGAAGAAACCAACAACTGGCCTTGGAATTCTCAAAAGCTATTGATGTAATAAAAAATCAACTATCTGACTTTGAAGTATATTTTTTAAGTGCTGGAACTGATGGAATTGATGGTCCAACTGATGCAGCGGGTGCTGTAGGATATCTAAATCTAGTTTCAGATTGTACTAAAAACAACATTGATATCAACACATACATTGATAATAATGATTCCTACAACTTCTACAAAAAGTACCAAAATGGAAATTTTCATGTTATAACAGGGCACACAAACACAAATGTAATGGACATACATATTTTAATTATAATACAGAAACTTACATGATACTTAGGTTTACATGATTCTAAGGGTTTACTCCAAAAACTTTAAACAAAGGTCAATTCTTGTTGGTGTTTATGAGGATTACACAAACACACAAAACATATTTTGTAGCATAAAACTTTGAAATAAGATTGAAATGTTTTGTAAAAGAGTTTCTTTAAAAAATATGTATATATCCTGACATGCTTTTTTACACATTCAACAAAAGGTTATTAATTTGATCAATTAATTTAAGTTTCATTATGTTTCAGTATGCTGTATACTTTCTAAGAAGTATTTTATTACAAACTCTATTGTGCAGATTTTAAAAAAAGATCAAGTTTACTTTTTTTATCATTGTTTTTTAATTTTGCTGCTGCTATTACTGCTTTTTGACATAAACCTGCAAATTTATCTTTTTTCTTTTTATTATTTTTTATAATCTTAGGTACAATTTTTACTGTGCTGGCAAGGTTGTTTTTTTGTGTTTTAAGATTAAAAGCCACTTTTGATTTGCAGTATACATTGGATTGGTGTAAAGTCTTGTCATCCTTTTTTGTCCCCTTTTTAGTAATATTGCTGGTTATCACTGATTCTACTTCGGTTTTACTGGCCTCAGGTATTTGAACATTTGATTTTTCTTGTTTTATAATAAATGTCTTCATACTGTGACCGCAAAATGTACATATTTGTTCCTAAACACAAAAATTAAATGTGTAAATATAATTATATTGTATATATAAATCATATTCAGAATTTTATATTTACCAATTCATTACTATGTAATAAATACTCTTTATTTCTTGCATTTAGAATATTTTTCTTACTCCTTATTCTTCTCCGTTGCTTTTTGCTTAATTTGACAGTCCTTAACTGTGTAAAAATAGGATCATATAATAATAGATTATATTAAAATAATAATTTATGTTAGACATACAATATATTTGTACATAAGTTTATTAAAATATAAAATTCTTTCACACAATCTGAAGTTTGAAGAATTAGTTCCAAAAATATTGGTAAAAAATACTACAAACCTTTGTTTCAGTATCTCTACTCCATTCAATGCCACAACGAGGGCATCTAGTATCCCCGGAAAAGTATTTCTTTGGCAATCCAATGCCCTTTGTCATTTCTAAACATCGCAACCTGAAATAAATATAAAACGAATTCGTTAAATTGTTTTTATTACTTTTATATCCAAATATAAAGAATACCTACATATAATAACTTTTTAATATTTGCGATGTTTTATTATTGTCTATTGTGGACGCAGCTGCAGCAGCCTTGAATAAAAGACCTATTTGTGCTTCAGCCATTTTTATTTAAACTTTTTTATTCTTACGTCAACTATTCAAACTAATATAAAATTATTTTTCAATTTTTACTACATGAAGTTAATACTTTAACAAATTATACACATATAAAAATATATAATTATATACACAAAAAATATTATTGTGTTATGTTAAAAATTATCTGACGAACTGTCAAATTGACAATGTGTAATTATCATAATATGACACTTTCTTTAATTATCTTTTCGAACAAGAATTGCGTTCAATATGCCAATACACAAAATAGAGGAAACTTTAAATTCTAGACCATCTATTTATTTATATCTTTCCCGCATTGAATCAATGCAAAAGATCAATTGTATAATTTAACCGGTGGATAATAGCCCATTATGACATATTACTAATATAAATAAGCCCTTCGGAAAAAACTTTTAAATTAAAGCTACAAGGATTCAAAACGCGCTCTGCAGAGCGATTAGTTAGCTAGTGACAATCGATAGTAGCAAACCGAACTTTGATAGCAACTGAGTTTTTTACTTTAGTACTTCAATGCGTTTACAAGATATGAAATTAGCCATTTGACGACCATTCGTTACGCACTCTCCGATAGTGATTATTATTTTATTATCAAAAAAGATAGTTTCGTATTTTGTAATCACATTGATGTACTGAGATGATACCGACGCTATCAACGATAAGTCCAAGTTAGCAAACAGCGCTGCTGACTGACGAAAATTTTTACTCGTTATTTTTTTGGGGTGAAATTGTCATAGAATTATTATAATAACTCTATGCAAATTGTGTGCTGGAAATTGAATAATTATAAGAATGTATAATTTTTGTTTTTAAACTTTCGTGAACCATGAAGATTATTAAATATATATTTACTCGGCTATAATGGCGGTCTCGCAGCGTGTTACTCACACCGCGAGTCCGCACTGCTTCGAGCTCATGAACAGTAACCCCGATTAGGTTCGAAACTAATCGGGCAAATACCGATTAAATTGCATGACTATAGCCAGGTAAATATATATTGAGTGTATATCAATATTTAAGTCTTAACATGTTGGCCCTTCCACAAGCGCAACATGGTTGGGCACCTTTTAAACATCTTTTTAATGTGAAAGCATCTAGGTATGTCGTCGTAAACTTAATTTTAGCATTTTAGTAGAATTTTAGCATTTTTGGCTTGCCTATTATTTATTTCTTTTACTTCTTTGGCTTCGAAAAAATTTCAATTTGAATGGACAATCGTTTATAAGTCTGAATTAATATATCAAAATTTTTAATAGCTATCTAGTCACTTTCTTATTGCCATTACTGGATTTTATGAAATAAAACTTAATGAAAATTAAAACCACTAAATTAAAAACAACACCACAAAGTTGACTTAAGCTAAACAAAACTTAGGGTTATTTAGCTTAGAATTAATATTCTCTATGTTATTTAATCGTCAGAAATTTATAATGCAATCAAATTGTTATAAGAAAAATTATGAGCATCCCGATACTAGTATTAGATATTAGATATTATATTATACTAGATATTTGTAGTACTCTAATACAGAGTACTACAAATTCTAATCTAATATAGCCTGTGATGTAAATTATTTCCCGCCAAAATATTGAACTGTCAAAAGTCAAAACTTAAATATTTAAGTTTACACGCTTGTAACGATTCTGAATTGTTTGATTTTATTAACTTTAAAGAATTACTAAAGTAAATTTTGGGTGCTAGTGATATTCATTGTTAATATTGCCCAATAATAAAATAATCTAACAAGGTAAACTGTCTTGGAAAGATTAATTAGATGATACAAGAAAAGTATTTGGTCTTTTATTATAAAATCCACAAAGTTAAACATTCAGTTTTTTAATAATTAGACCATAAAATGGATGTCGCAGACACATACGCTACTCAAAGCCAAGTTAAAGATGAAGTAGGGGTTCGTTGTCAAAAGTTGTTCCAAGATTTTTTGGAAGAGTGAGTATTATACGCCAAATATTCCATATCGATGATGTTAACAGATGATTTTGTTCATGTACTGAAGAAGTTATCCAATCCAAATAGTGGTTAGCTTAATCTGGGCCCGCTAGGTATTTCTGCCATACAGTACCGAAAGACACCTACCTCACACATTAACTGTAGGTAATCTGTCCCAATCTAGCAAATAAAGACTTTCATTTTAAATTTAATCATAATTATTTAAAGACAGTATTAATGTGTTTGAATTTATAATTACAGATTCAAAGAGGACCATGAGCTCAAATATGAAAAGCAAGCAAAAGAATTGTTAAAACCTGAATTAAGTACATTAGAAGTTAGCTTTGATGATGTTGAAAAGTACAATCAAAATTTGGCCACAACAATTATTGAAGAATATTACAGAATATACCCATTTTTAAACCAGGCTATCTTGAACTATGTCCTAAGCCTTGCAGATAGTGGTATGAAAAAAGACCTACAAGGCAAAGAATGTTATGTTTCATTTGTTGATGTACCAACAAGACACAAAGTGAGAGAATTGACAACAGCAAAAATAGGCACTTTAATTAGAATATCTGGGCAGATTGTAAGAACACATCCAGTTCACCCTGAATTGGTTTTGGGTACATTTGTATGTTTAGATTGTCAAACTGTGATTAAAAATGTTGAACAACAGTTTAAGGTAAGTTATACAAATTCATTATTATTAAAAGAGGTTAAAATTATATTTTATTATAATAAATTTATGGATACAATTTGTTACAGTATACAATCCCAACTATATGTCGTAACCCAGTATGCGCGAATCGTCGTCGCTTCATGTTAGATGCAGATAAATCAGTGTTTGTTGACTTTCAAAAGATACGCATACAAGAAACACAAGCAGAATTACCTCGAGGATGTATACCTCGCTCACTCGAAGTTATACTACGAGCAGAGGCTGTAGAATCTGTTCAAGTATGTATGCTTTTATTAACAATGCCTACTATAGCACTAGACAACATTTATTAACAATGGCCGTCAATTGTCATTGTATTGTATTTTATATCATTTTATAAGCCTACTAGCTTATATTATAAAATTTACTTTAAAAACTAAATTATTACTGATGATTACAATACAAATTATGCAACAATTATAACTGGACTAATATAATTTTATCTTTGTAGGCAGGAGACCGCTATGACTTCACGGGCACACTGATAGTAGTACCTGATGTGGGATCATTGTCATTGCCAGGTGCTAAAGCCGAGATGACAACTCGTACAAGGATGGCCAATGAAGGTCAGATGGAAGGCATCAAAGGCCTGAAGGCGCTGGGGGTTCGGGAATTGCATTATAAGTATGTTATTTTAAAAAACAACCCTTTTTTTTAGACAAAAAAAAATTCAATCTACAGATAGTTGTTTTCTGTCTAATTACGACGGTCATAACCGGAGGATCCAAAATAATACAAATTCTTGACTTAATATTTAATAAGTATAACTAAGTTACAAACTAAGAGTTACTTGCTTAAAGTTGGAGACAAGACTGACTTAAATAAATGAAATTATAATTAAAAGAATTACAGAATAATAAATGTGACAAACGAAGGTTTCAGATATCTTAGGGTTCCGCTCCTGGATTCTTATGAAGAATGCTTGATATATTGCACCATCGTCTATTCAGTGATTCCACGATGCATGGGAATATAATAAATGTCTATTTAGCGATCCCACGGTCTATGGGGATATAACAGTCTGGTTGTTCTTAGAAAACTCAGCTACAAAAGTAGTATTTATTAGCATAGATGTTTGTTTTTTAAATAAAATTCAAATAATATTGATAGGCAAGAATTTAAACTAGCAAACTCGGATATAACATCTTGTCGCTCTACCGATTGTGTTAAGAATTCTATATACTAAATACATACTCTCATTATTTATTTACATAACATGTTTTATTAAAATAAATAAAATTAATATGGCTAAAAAAGTTTCAAGATAATTTCAAACAATGATATATATGTGTTATTTCAGAACAGCATTCCTGGCATGCAGCGTGCAGGCCACGGCGCGACGCTTCGGAACTGCTGACCTCGCCACCGACCATCTCACCACCGATGACATGAGGAAACAGATGACCGACAAGGAGTGGGACAAGGTCAGTACCATTTATTATATCATAAATTTGAAACCAAACTAACAAACTGATAAAAAAATGCTTAATGTTTCAGGTGTATGAAATGTCACGTGATCGCAATCTATATAATAATCTAATTACCAGTTTATTTCCGAGTATACACGGTAACAATGAAGTCAAGAGAGGAATATTATTGATGCTGTTTGGGGGCGTCGCTAAAACTACAGTCGAAGGTAGTTCGCCTAAGTATTAAGATTTTTATTTATTTATCCTTTATTGCATTAACAAAAGGCAAACTTAATGTGTAATGGCTAATTGTCTCCCAGTTAACCTCTGTGTAAGGTGAGAAATTGTGGTAGGGTTTAAAAAATAGTAATGAAAATAATATACAAAAAAAAGGACATGATAAATATTAAACATATACATTCAGCTTTATACACTTACAACAAAGCAAGTACAAAGATAAGTTTGAAGAAACGAAAACTATTCCCGTTATTGAAAATTTTAAGCATAAATTGGCTTAAATTTCTAAAATGTGAAAACCTCAGGTACGACTCTCCGCGGGGACATCAACGTGTGCATCGTGGGCGACCCCAGCACCGCCAAGTCGCAGCTGCTGAAGCAAGTGAGCGAGATGACGCCGCGCGCCGTCTACACCAGCGGGAAGGCCTCCTCCGCCGCCGGTCTCACCGCCGCCGTCGTTAAGGTTTACACTCACCCATTATATATCAGACATACATAGTGTAGCCATATAGAAAGCTACCCTAACTTCTCATGATACTTTTTACAGTACAGTCAGTACAAAATCGAATTAGAAACGTAGGTATGTTATTAACTAAAAAAAATCTTACATACTTATTGCTTTCAGTATGTGATTGTAACTTATCTATGGAATGGTTCCCAAAAATTTGATGTAATTGCGAGTACTAATTACCAATAAAAAGAGTTATTTATTGAATTATAAATCATAATTCAAAATGTTTCAAATACCAGGACGAAGAATCCTTCGACTTTGTGATTGAAGCGGGCGCACTGATGTTAGCGGACAATGGAGTGTGTTGCATCGACGAGTTCGATAAGATGGACCCCGGCGACCAGGTCGCCATTCACGAAGCTATGGAACAACAGACCATTTCTTTGGCTAAGGTATTCCATATAACCAAACCAAGATTATGTCTAAGGTCCGCAAAGGCGACGCCATGCTCAGTGCTTGAAGCCTAAAGAACCACCTAGCGGGGAGCTAGTAAAATTAACGTTCTAGAATGTATGTGAACGGCTGCAATGATAGACAGCGCCTAGCTTGTCGCTTAGGAACAAGCGAATTAACAAACGTGTTGGTTTTTAGTCACTAGTCTCTAGGCGCTAAGCAAGCCGCCTATCTATGCGAATGTAGCCTAAGTAACTTCCTGCGTTGATTGAATTATTATTAAGCTAATATATTTCTATTTTAGGCTGGAGTACGAGCAACTTTGAACGCGAGAACTTCAATCCTCGCAGCCGCCAATCCCATAGGCGGTAGATACGACCGTGCTAAGTCATTACAACAAAACGTGGCTCTTAGCGCTCCTATCATGTCGCGATTCGATTTATTCTTCATACTTATTGATGAAAGTAGCGAAATGGTCGACTATGCAATCGCTAGAAAGATAGTGGATTTACATTGTAATAAGGAAGAGACATACGACTGCGTGTACTCACGAGAAGATCTACTGAGATATATCGCATTCGCCAGGTCATTCAAGCCTCTTATCACTGAGGTTAGTGTTTTTATCGTAGAAATGTCTATTACCACCTTTCTTTAGCTTTAATAATGAGTTATAAAGTTAACCCTCGTAAACCTACGGCGACCGCTTTTATAAGTACAATCTTTCATATTTTCTCTTTTTGATTTTTTTTTGGGATGTCTGTGCACAGTAATAAGCACCCTTATGTAAGCGTCTGCTCATCCGATCGCTGGACTACCGAAGGGCGCCACTGAGAAGTACTGAACCCGATCAAGAAAACAAATATTTCGTTTATCATAAATATATATTCTGTAATGTCAGGAGGCGGGTCGTCTACTGGTGGAGTACTACTCGTCGCTGCGCGCTCGCGAGGGCGCAGGCGGCGGCTCCGGCTGGCGCATCACGGTGAGGCAACTGGAGTCACTGGTGCGGCTCAGTGAGGCGCTCGCCAAGATGCACTGCAGTGGACACGTCGCCACCACCCACGTGGCAGAGGCGCACAGGTCAATGAACTGATTATATAAAAATTAAGAGTTTGTTACTTTATACAAATTTTATAAAATTCCGGGAAATATATATGACTTGACTCTAGAATTCTCAGAATATCAACAAAATACATAAAATAACAAGTATGTGGCAAAATACATAAAATAACAAGGCTGTGGCTAACAAGTGTAATGCTATAGACGCAACCGCATATCTGAAAATATGCCGCATATCTGGTAATATTTTAAAGACCCAACATTTTGTAATTTTCGACTCTCGGAATATAACAATAGATTTTAACATTACAGGTTACTAAACAAATCAATTATCCGCGTTGAGCAGCCAGACATACATTTGGATGAAGAGGACCCGCAATATGAACCCAGTATGGATGTTGACCAAGAGACAGTTGGCACAGGTAAATAGGAATACTTTTAAAAGAATTTAATTATTGTACTGATATTATGAGGAGAAAAAAATTGTCTTTGTTATCGATAAAATTCACGATTTCCGAACCGATTTTAATGATTCTTCAGATAGTTATATTATCTCTAATTAATATTACTTTTATTTTTTATAAATATAGTGTTTTCAGTTTGAATTCCTATTTGAGAAGACAATATCGTTGGTTATCGGTTTTACCAGATTGCTTTATTAGTCAATACATTTTGGGTCAACATACAAATAAAATTTGTATGTTGACCCAACATGTAGTGCATATAGTTCTCTAAACATGTAATTTCTTGTTTGCCGACAAATACTATTTTTATTTTAATGACATCTTTTACTTAATAAAGTAGATGATAGATAATTGTAAAAGGTGTTAATTGCTAATTACAGCTGAAACACCTTCAACTGGAGATCAGAGCGGCAAGAAGAAACTAACATTATCATTTGAGGAGTACAAATCTCTGAGCAACATGTTGGTTGTGTTCATGAGGAAGGAAGAACTAGAAGCTGAGTCTAAAGGTAGATAATTAATGTTTTATTATGTTTTACTTTTTACAGTAAAAAGCGTTTATTAAAAAGAATTATAAAACCAATGTATAAGACTACTTAGCATTTGTATAAATTGGTTCAGGTGAAGAAAGCGGCGGCATGCGTAAAAGTGCAGTAGTTAGCTGGTACCTGGAACAGTTAGTATCACAGGGAACGATAGAGACGGAAGATGATCTGCTGGAGAGGAAGACACTGGTTGAGAAAGTTATTGACAGGCTTATGTACCATGTGAGTATGTTAGGTATATAATCTAGAAACTGCCAGTTTTTATTTGATCTCTACTTAAATTAATAGAAAACATAGTTATATGCCAATAAATTTAATTTTCCAGGACCAAGTCATAATACCTCTACAAACAACGGGTTTGAAAGCAACACAAAGGTCAGATCAAGAGATAGAAGATGACCCACTTCTCGTAGTGCATCCCAATTACGTTGTTGACACATAAATGAGCTGGTCTTTTTTTAATAAATCATCGTTTTGTATTATTTAGTTTTATTATAACAATAACATTTATAGGTACTTAGTAAACAATTTATCTTTAATTTATATTAATTATTATATCTTATAACTAAATTAACATCGCTCAAAGACTTTATATAGATCACATAAACTTGCAATTTGTAGAATCGCTCCATTGCTAACAAAGCTTCTAGGCGGCAGGAAATTCCTTCTTACAGCCGGAAATACAATATGTTCTTGTTTCCAAAATTCGGACTTCATAACCTCTTCTGCAGTATCTGGATTTGGTTGAGAATAAAAAATAGCTGTCTGTCGACTAAATGTATCAAAACACTCCTTTTCTGATTCCCAATTTACTTCAGTAACAAGTCTAACTAAATAAACTGGCAATGCACCCATGAATGGTGTGTGACCATCTGAAAGAAGATAAATGACTTCTAAGAATCGAAACCTTATAAAATAAGTAAAGAAATATATTTTGTAATCTTTGGGATTACACAATATTTCATCAAACTTATATTTAAAGAATTCTTTAGAAAATATTACACTTCTAAATCTATATTCCTATAAATTACAAGCAAATGAAATTTTACCAATTAAATGCAACCATTGGTATTTTCACTACTGATTTTAATTTAAAAATCTGACCCTTCGTTACAGAGTAAAATAATCTAAACTATTTAAGTGTTAAGTTTCGAGGGAGACCATACTTTAAATAAGTTGCACTTATGTATTTACTTGCAAATAAAACGTTGAAGGGAAACATTTCTAATTAAGCACGAATCTGATCATTTAAAAATAAACCTTATGAGTAATATAATAAAGAACATAATGGCCCTTTGAGCCAGCTGATGGACCAGTTAAACTTAATAAAAGATATTATAACATACCCAGTAGTAAAGGTAACGATAGTAATTCTCCTGTATTGCTAATTTCCATTGAAAAATATTCATATAACATGGCCCCTTTGCCCATTAAGAGGTTTGTCATCTGAGTTGCCATTTGTCGCATGTCACCTTAATCAAACACCAATATTTATTATACACACACTAGCCATAATGCAAATGCATATATTTGGCGAAAATTTCTAAGCAAATCGTAAAAAATATTATTTATTATTCTTTACTAACTTTAATTCAATATAACACTACATATGAATCCTGAAGAGGTTCAGTTTAATAATTAAGCTAAAGAACCTAAGGCTACCAATAATTACCTAATTCAGAATCCCATTCCTCTTCATGTGCACTAAGTCCCAATATTATCAGTTCTTCCAAGGGCAAGGGGTTTGAGAGTTTTATAAAACCTAGATTCTGAAAATCGTATAGTATTGTTTCATAGAATAGTTCCTCGCTGAAAAAAATATTTATAAATTACTAATTCTTCAACAAAATGATTCTTGACATATTGGGAGGCGAATACGACATTATATGACTACATAACACTATACACTAACCAATATTCAGTAATTATTTCAGATTTAAACTCATACTTTTGTCTTAAAAGAAAACAAAGGAAGTTATTGATTCCCAAAAAAATTTATACTTTTGTTTTTTATTGTTGAACAATATTCAAATATAATTTGTTTGATATATATTTTTTAATTTCTTTGTTTGGATTTTTTTTAATAATAATAAAATTAATGTCATATTGTCTGGCCCTCAACATGAGTAAACTAAAAAGTTATAAAGTATGTACATACGTCAGTCGAGTTGTATCACACAGGTAAAGCTTAGTGGAATGTTGAATCAGAGATCTCTCACAATCAATACAAGCTATGAATATAAGATTAGCTAAAATTTCTCTTAAGTTCATATTACATTTATTTTCTATGTCCATCCTCAATTTCTGTACACTCGTTAGTTTAGTTTCCACTCTCTCATATTTAAATGTCCTGGTTTTAAAGGATTCTTTTGGATCTATGTAAGTAATATTACTGTCTATAGCAGTTTTGCATTTTACTGTTTTTTTTTCACTTGGCTCGGATACAAGAGAATTATCTATAATACAATCTTCAGTTTCTTCTACTATTTGAGAGTCTGTGTCCATTTTACCTCTCTCTACCTCATTATCATTTAATTCTACATTTATAGGTACTTCTACTTTTTTCTTTTCTTCTGTTTTGTTTTCTTCTGTTTGGTTTTCTTCCAAGTCTTCTTTTTCTATTCTGGCTATTTTGAAAAATTTATCTATTTTCTGCATGTCAGAATTCACTCTAACCAAATCTTTCGCATATACTTTAGCGCCATCTGTTGTTTTTTTGACAATTTCTTCAACCATTGTCGCTCCTGGCAATCGGGCCTGTAGCAACATTTTGATAAACTAAATACTTAGTGTACTACAGTCGTACATAAAAATTTTACTCATAAAAAATTCCGAATTGTAAATTTAGATATGAATTTACAATTATAACTACCTGAGTGTACATTACTCTTGAAGAATTACAACTTAAAAGTTTGCTCTCAATTATTGTTTTAATTTTGTCTATAATTTGTTCCTCATATAGAAACTGCACTTCATGCTTTGTTGGATGAACATTTACATCAACGTTTTTCGGATCTTAAAATTCAAAATATATTTTAAATATTTGTCCATTTTTTTGGAAGTATTTAATATTAAGTATATTCTATTTATTAATGCTGTTGAAAATTTTTAAAACTTACCTAACTCAATACTGAGATATACAAAGGAATGAGCATTTTTTGGTAAATATGTTGCATACACGGAGTCAACTGCTTTACGAATGGCTAAAAGAGAGAAAAGAAAATATATATATATATATATATATGTCATTTAAAAAAGACAAAAATAAATAAAAAAATCATACACAAAGAATCAACCAGTCTATGGTTTATGAATAGAAGCATAGCACCCTTCTTATGTGAATAGTTAACATTAGTAACATATCCATGGATATTTAATTGCAATTTTGGATCATGGAGTTCTATTTCCAATAGCTCTCGAGCTATTGAGTTACCGTGTATCTGTAAATAGTATAATAGTTTGAGACAACAAATATTACATAACTTATAGACTTATGAATGAATAATAAAATTGTTATTATAGAATTTTTATCGTAATAAGCAGATATAAAATGGTTTTTATAAATTAGGGCAAAATTAATTATCATATTTACTCACAATTCGAACATTATCAATCACCGAAGACTTAATAGGGGTTTTTATGTCTGTGTTTTCTCCAAATTTTTTCAAAGTAAATCCTACGTGGCTATTGTGAATCGCGTAACCCCCCACCACTTCCATGATGTGCGTGTATTCCTCATTGGGGCTGCGTAGTGCTTTCTTTCGTGCTATGACATTATAGAAAAGATCTTCCACAGTGATTTGAGTTCCATTATTTCCTGCACATGCTTTTATTGGCCCTTTCAGTTTACCATTTTCATATGAGGCCCTTAAACAGAAATAAATGTCTTTTATTTTATTCAGATACCAGTAGACCGCCCCTAGTATCAGTAGTTAGATCAGAGACTAACATGTGGTAGAGTCCAACATCAACAAAGCTGAGGCACGTATGGAGTGATTCGACGGGCCTTGTTCCATACTGGCACCGAAAACGGGACTGAAGCAATGTCTAAGTGCTATTGTATTTAGCATAGTTGAGTGTCAAGGCATTAGCGTTCTAAATTTTACATTAGGTACTTTATACCTCAAGGATTTTACTTTGTATCTCGTTCGTAAGGGGTATATCTACTACCGAAATCATGGCAATTATGAAGGTGAATCCGGTGACAGTTCCTGACCTCTAGACTATTAAAGAGAACATAGAACCGTATTTCAGATTTTAAACATTAAATTGCTAGAGCAAAATCCCAGTAATCCGACAAAATTGATGAACCACTGGCAAGCTATCCACAGGGGGCAGAAAGTTCTGGGTTCTCACAGAACCTGAGCTTCTGCCAGCCTTACCTCCCCGTTTCATATCACGGAACTACTCTTTGGGTACATAAAAATAGAAAACTGATCTTTTTAGCATTCATTTTGGCTCAAATTCGATTATGGACGACTATGGAAACAAACCGCCTATCAACCCGCGGTAACCAAGCACAATGCCTCATATTGTATTCGGGAAAAAATCTATTCAACAAACTCTACTCTGATGTCATTTCTCCAATCGTGCTTGTGAATCGACTCCTAAACTAATGGTGCAAATATGTGCAATGCCTTAGTGCAATTGATCCCTAAAAAAGGCAACAAATATGACCCTAACTACAGGCCATGATCTAACTACAGGCCTATTGCCATTTGATGCACAACAATATAATTCAGAGTATTATAAAACTGCTCCTGGATTACCTTGATTGACAGTTAATTAATGACCGGAAATATGGTTTTCCCCAAGGTTGATCAGCGTTGGATCTTAGTGTAGTGTACTTAACACAAGTATGGACAGCGCCAGTTGCAGATAAGAAAAGAGTGGTTAGCTAGGTAGCAAGCCTAGCAGCATTAGCCTTCAATAGTTAAAGCAAGGTACAACTTTTGAAGCTTAGTATTTATGCAAGTCTGGATCACAAGCTTTCTAACTGAGCATAAAGGTAGTTCTCGGTGGATGTTGCTCGTACAACAAGCCCGTGGACGCTGGTGTTCACCAAAGATGCGTGCTATCCCCAACCCTGTTCCTTCTGCTATCAATGATATGTTGGATACTCTCAACATTCGTTCTTATGCATATAACTGCACTGGGGATGCTGTATGTTCTGGCCATGCAGAACTCTCATGAGAAAACATAGTCGAGGGTCGAAAATAATTTGTTTATTTTATTTGACTTCTTCTCTAGTAAAGGTTTCAAAGTGGGGTAACTGAATCTTTTTCAATGAAATCCCAAGAAAACAAAAATTTGCACACTAGCCTAAAAAAAAACTTATTCAAAGTACAGAATACTGTTCTCGTCTCTAATCAGGATTGCCCAAGTATCAGCCTGTATCATTTGACTGTTTGCAACAACAAACCTCTTGGGGTTATATGCATCTGTGTTATATGCATCTGTGTTATATGCATCTGTGTTATATGCATCTATATGCCCCTTTTATTCATTCATTCATGAAGATTGTTCCAAAGAACTATTCAATCTTATTTCTGCCACTACCATTCGCATATCATAGTCTCATTTATATGTTATAATATAAATATATTATATAAGTCTATATATATTTATAATATAATATAAATATATATAAATAATATAATTTAAATATATATAAATAATATAATATAAATATATATAAATATATAATAAATGAATATATAAATATATATAAGTCTAATATAATATAAATATATATATATATATAGGTCTTTATTTCTTTTTTTTTTTTTTTTTTTGTTTGTCTATACTGTTAGCCCTGTTGGCTATTACAGCGTCACCGGGGGAGCGGGTGGGTCTGGAGACCCACCCTTAACAAGGGGGGGCCAGACGGGCCCCCATGGGGAACGACGTCCCGAGGGCGTCTCAGATTGAGACACGGACCTCGGCTCGGGGCGTCGTTAGTCAGGAGGGAAGCTAAGGAAATTTGGACACTAGCGTCCTCCGACGGCAGAACGCCGGAGCAACGGAGCACTTACTCAGTTGGGACCTCGTCTATACCGGTACAGACGGTGTGTGTCTGTATGTTGTGTGGTGTCAATTATGCCTACGTGTACACGTTATTACCTACTGTGAACGCGTCGTCGGGGTCAACTAGGGACTTGGGTCTTCTTTTTCTGACTAAAGTAGTCTTACGTGGTCTATACTCTGCGGCGTCAGCCACCAGTGGGTTCGGGTGTCGCTCAGCACGTTCAAAGTACTTTTGGGAAAGCCCCTTGAAGTACTGAGCGATGGTCGGAAGGTCTAAATCTCTATGGAGATCGATGTTGCGTACGAACCACGGCGCCCCGGTTGCAATCCGTGTAAACCTGTTCTGAACCACCTGAAGGGGTTTCAGATTAGCGTATATAAGTCTTTAAGTTAAAAAATTAAAACTTAAAAAAAAAAAAAAAATATTAAAAGTTATCACAATATCTAACGTCATTACATGTACATTTATCATAATTCGACCAATTGATACCATATGAATATGTAAATAAAGATTTTTTGTTTGAATAAATGAATTTGTTGTTCCAATATATTTTTTTAAATTTCACTTTTTACGTAGCGAAGCACGTATCGGGCCGCTAGTACTAAAATATTTTTCTCATTTCTATCGCAACGCCAACTGTCAGGGCAAACTATAATTTAAATATAATATTATTTAACATTTGACATTGCCATGGTAACGCAGTCCGTCAGAACCAATGTGAAACATTCCTAAATCATAACCTACTTACACATTAAAAATTAAATAAAAAACCATTTTCCAGTAGACCAAATTGTGAATCTAAACAATTCTCAAGTCCCCTTGAACTCACACAAAGAATTTCATAAAAATTGGTCCGGTCCACACGAGAAATATATATATAAAGATTTTAACTTATTTTCAGATATACTAGGAAAGGTACCTTAAGTATTTTTAAAGTTGTAAAATTATATTGGCTATTAGGAAGTATATATAACAAACTAAAAAAGCAATAAATAAAAACTTAGAATAATAAAAAACCATCAGCACATACTTATAGGCACATTTCTCGTTAGCAGTCTTAGTCAATATTGTAAGATGAGCAATATGACTGATGCTGGCAAGGGCTTCACCTCTGAACCCATAAGTGCTGATGGCTTGTAAGTCTTCATATTCCTTTAGTTTAGATGTGGTAAATCTTTCACATACAATGTCTAAGTTGTCACTGCAAATACCCGTGCCATTGTCTTGTATCTAAGATAACAAAAAAATATAAAATTATATTGATCAGATAGAAAACCATCAAGACATGAAGAAAAACTAAAAGTATATTTTTTAATACCTGAAGATACTTTAAACCACCAGCCTTCACAGTAATAATAATGTTATTAGACTGTGCATCTAAACTGAAATTGTAAGGTATAGTTCCAATCTATTTGTTAATATTACTAAATAATTATTTTAATTGTATAGCTTTTTTTAAAAGGAGGATTTCAAAAATATGAACCTGTTTTCTAATAATTCTTTTAGAGCATTTGCCGGTCTTTGTACAATTTCGCCGGCAGCAATACGATTTACAACTTCTTCATCCAACTTTCGAATTATTCCTGGTTCACACATATTGGTGTGCTTGTATTTCTTATTGGTAAAATAAATTGTATGGATACACGAATACACTAAAATTATATTCAACAAAAGACCATAATTTAATTAGGATTTTCACTATATATTACAATCTAATTTGAATATAAATTTACAAGTTTAGAAGATAGAAGTTTGTCTTTGACAGTTCTATTTCCTAGCACAGGCCACAGGTAAATTTTGTTTTATTTGTTTATATTATCTTAATTCATTTATTTAATTTTTGGTATAATTTTTGTTTTATATTCTCTCTATTCATTTATTTAATTTTTGGTTTATATTTTTTTTCTGAAAACTGATATCTGTTGGTATTTGAAAACTGATATCTGGTGTATGATATCAGCCTTTTAAAAATGTCCACCCAATTTGTTGTTGTCCTTTATTTTTAGTCAACAACAAAACCCCTAAACTACAAATTTAACAAACAAATTATGTGGATTCTTTACTATCATTTAAATTTTACATATTAACCTTAATTTATAACATTCTTCTTGAAAATAACATTTTTAAAAATTTTAATTTTAATTTAATGTTACCAGTCAAATGTCAATAAACAAAATACGGGTCAGCAGTTACAACCTTGTTTGAAAATTATATCGTTAATACGGTTTTTTCAAATATTTATCGAAGTTTAAAAACCCCTAAACATTTTGTTACCCTAAAAAAACCCCAGAGAGATTAATTTTCCCCTAAATTTAGGGGGAAAACCCCTAAGTTGGCTACACTGAACTAATATATGTCATAATCATAGAGTATACATAGAATTTGTATAATAACTTTATGGTATTATAAGTATAAACCAAAGATACTAACTAATGTAACATGTTTGAATTTGAAAAATACAGACATTTTTGAAAATTAGTGATCACGAAACAGGAGAAAAAACGTTATAACATAAAATATTCATTATGTTTTATTAAAATATTAACTATAGTAATATCAAAACCTAAAGGTAAAAGTTTTCACTATAATGAACATTAACGTACATTGTACAAGGCCCCTTGGTTGATACCTCAATACTCATCATTATATTTTAATTCTTTCGTTTCTTAATAAGTTATTTACAGTGAATGTACATAACTTTCGTTTATACAGTAACATTATCCAAAAGCTATAATAAGTCAGTGAGAGAAAATACGTCTTTCATATAGTGCTGTAGATATTTACCTGACTTATTTGAGTATTACAAATTAAGATTAAAAATGAGTGAATTTGAGATAGATGTGGATAGTGATGAAGATAATGAAATGCAGGATTTGGAACAATTAAATGCAGTCTTAATTGATGATGGACCCTCTTCAAGTAAATCAATATCCCATTTTTCAATTTCATCAAATGCTTGTACATATCCTTCCGACTATGAAGAATATTCTAAAATTGAAGCTGCTTTAGCCCTTAATAAAATGTGTGACGACAAATTACGACGATTAGAGAAAATATTGCAGAATCGTTTACGTGACTGTTGGGAGAAACTAAATGATATTAAAAATTTTGAAAAAGATCTAAATGAAAAGGCCAGTCGACCTGAAGTCTTTCGTTATGTGAATTGTGGTAAACCATATTTTAAGGATAGATCTTATTTTCCAGCCCCAGATAATGATGATACTCTTTTGATGGCCAAATCAGGGATGTATGATTTTTCTAACATAGCATCTATTGCTGGTTGGACTGTCAAAGACAAAAGTCAGTTTTTACTTGTATTACACAAATTGTCACAAAGCTTGAAAAAAAATGAATTAAAGTCCAAAATTGCAGAGTTGAAACGTGAAAATAAAATAACCGATTCAAAAAATTCTATCAAAACTCTAAATACTCTGAACAAAGAAATGGAAAGAGTCAACAAGATGGCTCTTAAAGATTTAGCGCTACCAATGGAACAAGATTATGATTGGGATTATGTTGCAAATAAATTAAATTACAGACACAGCGCTCAAGAATATAGAGCACTTTGGAGATTATTTCTTCATCCAAGTATCAATAAAAACTCCTGGACCAAGACTGAACACTTGACACTACAAAGCATAGTATTAGAACAAAATATGGCTAATTGGGATACAATAGCATTGAAGTTAGGGACAGGCCGCACAAGCTATCAATGCTTTGTTTATTTTAGAACAAACATGAGTAATACATTTACAGGGTTGAAATGGACTAAGGAAGAAGAAGAATATCTAAAAAGGTTAATTGATTACTATAGACAAGATAATTATATCCCTTGGGGTAAAGTTGCAGCATCCATGGAAAATAGAACAAAAATTCAAATCTATAACAAATTCTTAAGATTAGGGGAACATAGGAAAGGTAGATTTCTCCCGGAGGAAGATGCTGTTATACTAACTAGTGTTGAGAACTTTGGACAAGATTATAAAAAAATATCGAAATATCTACCAGGTAGATCTGCAGCTCAATGCCGGGTCAGGTATCAAGTTCTAGCTAAAAAGCGAATATCTGTTGTGTGGACTATTGAGGAGGACCGTAAATTAATTCAACTCATGGCAAACCAAGACTCAAATATTAATTACTCAAACTTAGTTCCATATTTTCAAGGAATGGATAGATTTCATATAAGATCACGATATTTAACTTTAACGAAATGGATGAGACTTCATCCCAATATGGATTTAGCTTTAGCGCCTAGACGGGGGGCTCGACGACTAGGTCATGGCCAATCATCTGATGACTTGAATGCAGCTATAGAAAGTTTAAAGACTAAAATACAAACAGAACTAACAAATAATAAGAAAAAAAAGATAACAAAAGATTCATCTGAGGATGTCATAGAAGATGCAATTATAGCAACACTTGTAACTGAACGTGTTAGATTAGAAGAAGCAAAAAAAAATCAAGTTAATCAAGATATGCAAAATAGTCTTGAACTAAGAAATCATAAAATTAATACTCAAGCCTGTGATGTATCAAATTTGCAAAAAGTTTTAATTTTATTAAGAGCTAAGTTAAATAAGAAACTATTTTTACAGAGTGCTGACTTTATAAAGTATAAAGAATTAGCAGTATCAGAAAAAGATGTGTATACAGTTAAAGTTAAATCTTATTCTAGGGAAAATTTAAATAAAAATATAATAATTGATGCTAGACCTGATATTTGGGGAAATGTACGTCTTGGTCCCTTAGGACATGTGTTCCCCCCTCACTATGCTACAATTACAGGATGCAGAAAGTTAATGTCGTATGTAAGTTATAAAGGTAATAAAGAAGAAATTTACAACATTCATTCAATATTGAAAAAAAATGTTCTGGTTAAGGAACAAGTATTTCTATTAATGGAACGTTTCAATGCTTTATTTCTTTGGCCTCTGCTCTTATCAAATGCTCCTCCGGAGACATTTTTACCAATTAAAGAAAAGGAAAAAACTGTGTTGACACAGGAGGTGGTAAAACATGTTAAAAAAAGGAAACGATAGCAATATGTAGTTAAATAAATTTTCACAAATTAATAAAACAGGTAAGCAGATTCACAGAAATAGATTTTACTATATCCACGAATTTAATAGAAATTTAACAAAAATTTACGCGTGTATAATATGAAAATAAAAAACTATTACAAATATTTTAGTCAGACTTTATTCGCCCCTCCTCCGCTACAAGCAATTGCAACACAATTTTTACAGTACTTAACTTTAATGTCGTTATTATGACTTATACATGGTTTTGTATTTTGCGATTGAAAATGTATTCCAAAACAAACAATAAAAGATTTTCCTATGATGTACGAACTAACATACAAACTGTAAAATGCTACAAGAAAAGAACTCTTGCTGTTGAGGAATGACTTTACTGTATATGATCAAGACCGAGTTTACTTGGTATTTTAAAAAATAATTGCAATACAATAGAAAAATAAACAAATAGTTATGTTAACATCAGTTTTAAAGTCATTGAATTCAGAGGTAATTATCGTTTTGTAGAAGTTAATAATTTAAAAACTATGTATTATATTTTTTTAGTAAATAGAATGTGCTCTTTTATGTAGTTCCTGTACTAAATTGTCGTCGATAGCTCGATATTCGATAATATTGTGTCAAGTTGCTGAAGAAAATATCAAAACACTTAGGACTGCCACTTTTCGTGACTTTGGTCTCTTTGTAATCTACTATTTTAATATTTGTTTTAATAATATATTCCGCGGATTTATTTTTCATTCGTTTAAGTAATAATTAATATATTTTGGAATAATTGAGATGCAAATTCTTATGGAAATGTGATTTAATTATACACTTTAAGAGTTGTTTTTGGAACTGAATGATTATTGTCTGAATAGTAGTCGCGGGCTGGAATCCCTGCCCGTATCGGTATATTTTTCATTCTATATTTATAGAAATTTGAATGATTATTATTAAGATTTTTTTTTTTAACCCCCGACTAAAAGAGGGGTGTTATAAGTTTGACCTGACAATCTGTGTATTTGTGTGTCTGTAGGTTCATTTAGTACAATTAAGAAACCTGTAACATAACTTTAAAAAATAGAAATAAAAAAAATAAATTAAAAATCCCCCGTTACAAAAAATTAAAAAAATATTATTATGTACTTATTGAAGTCATTGCGTCGGGGAACCGTTAAATAAAGAAAGAAATTAAAATGCAAGTAAGTTACTAAGGCAAATTAAAAAAAAAGGATATCGAATCGTAAAGTCCTCAATGATTAGCTTCGTAAAATAGTTAATAGACACAATCGTCAACGTACGTACAATGGTCCCCCGAAGCAACGAATTAAATAAGTACATAACAATATTATTTGTATTCCTTTTAGAGGTCTTTTTGTTTCGGGGGTCTTTAAAATTTATAATTTCTTTTTTTTAAACGAATACGATGATACTACAGTAAATGATATAACTTAGCTTCTGTATTCACAACATTGAAATACATTGTCTTATCTGTGATAAAAAATGTCAAACACGCTTGTCGCTTGCCTCGCTTTGTGATTCGTCTTTCATCGACGAATAATGATCAAGTAACAAGTACCAAACTTCCATCAATGATCAAACTACACATATTTTTCTTTCAACAAATAGTTTGTTTTGGTTACCAAAATAAAATATTTTAAAAATGAAAGAGTATTAGTAATAACGATATGTTTGACCTAAAGGCCTGTGTTGTGTGTTTAAAAACAGATGTTCAAATATTTAGCATGAACACCGGACAACTGAGACAACAATTCTATCTAATAGCTGGGATAAAGGTAAAATATTTGTTACTTTTTAATATAATGTTTCCTACATTATTTAACTAAACTAAACCACAATAAAATTTATATATGTATTATTGTCTTGTTATGACATTTGTTAAAACTTTAATTAGAAATCCTGTTTCAGAAATTGTTTTTATGATGTTTACAGGAAATATACATTTTTCAAAACAGTTTTAACATGAATTTAATTACATTTCTTAAATAAAATCAGTTTAATCTTACTTTATTTTACATTTTAAGACAAAATGTGAAGATGGTCTACCAGAATATTTGTGTTATCAGTGTAAAGCATATGTAAAAAGCTTCCTAAAATTTCGTGAAAAATGCCAAAGAACATATTATGTGTTGCAAGAAATTTTACGTACAAATAATGAGGTATGTTTTTATACTCTATTTTATTTCTTATATTTACCTCTATATATATTATTATGATATTTTCAGATAACAAAGTCCATATTAGATGAATTAGATTATAATGTACTCAACATAAGGCCTACCCTTGCTTACATTGACCCAGGTAAGTGTAGTACCCGATATGAAGATATAAAATTTAAATGGGTGAAACAAAATCGTATATGTATAGAACCCCAGGAGAATATTCCAGTGATATTATGTAGTACAGCAGAAAATATATTTGATGTCTCAACACAAGCAAAATTAACTCAAGAGGATGTAAAAAATGAAAAAAAATACAATAATATTTCTGTTAGCTTAACAAATAATGCTTGTGTTAAGAAAAATGAAAATGATTTGTTTGATAGTAATATGGATATTAGTACTAATGAGCTGGATGAGGTTCTGGAGCCTCATGAGAAACGAGTAGATGATGCTGATGGTTCTGTTTTGGATGAGGAATATGGCGAAGTTGTTGCTATCAGTTTGAAAGAGGCACAGGCTGTAGTAGAAGTGAATAAGAGGTTTGCTATTGGAAAGTTTCGTTGTGAAATCTGTGATAAAGCATACTGTAATGAAAAAAATTTGGATCTTCATAAAAGAATGCATGATGAGGTAAAAATATTGATGATGAATTCTTCTTATTATATAACTCTTGGCCTTTGCATTGTAAAAGTAAGTACACTGTGTTATTTTTCAGAATATCAGTGGCACACATTTCTGTTTGTTGTGTAAATATTATTATAAGACAGAATTCCTTTTGAAGAACCATTACAAAGATAAACACATGTACAAGTATTTATGCAGGAAGTGCCCAGAAGTAAGCTTTGACAGGTGAAGTTTATTATTATTGATATAGGTTTTCTTTTATTTAAAAGGTTACTAATATGTTTATAACTGTACTAATAAAGACTAAAAAATTAACTTATCTCAGTTTAATTTTTCTCCTCTGCTATTGTTACTAATGTCTGTTTAGGAGAATATTACAGCAACAAATTTATTAAAATTATAGATATTCAGCAAAAAGGCATTACATGTTGAATCATGGCCGAAAAGGTTCAAAGAATGATGTCACCGTATGTGATAAAGGAATTAAGAAAAACAAAATAGTTGTTGATAAGAAAAATAGAAGACAAACTGACATGTATGTATTAAAAAAAAACAAGAAAGCAAAAGATCCGGATGATTTCCTCGTATACACACCTATAAAACAGGAAGAGCAATACACAATGGTGCTGGACAGACAGAAAACAAAAAATTACATTGAATCACCATACAAGTGCCAGTACTGTTTTAAGGGTTTTAGAGAAATTGTTACCTATGAGAAACATATGCAGAAACATGATCCTGTAAGTAACTATTGTTGTAAAAACACAAAATGGCTCCACAATATCTAAAACTAATATACAGGGTTATTTGTAATTAATGGGCCACCTCTTGCAGGCAGCCTCTTTACATCAATCCAAACAATATTTGTAGAATGACTTTTTAAAAATTTGTTTTTCCATACAATTTTTTTTTGTTGCCTATGAACTAGCATTCATTCTGAGCGTAGGTATGACGAACGGGCGAACTCAACAAAACTTTTTTTTGTTATATTTGAGTTGTTTATCAAGATATGTAAAAAGTCGTAAAACAAACGTTGTTGGGATTAATGTCAAGAAGTTGCCCATCAATTAAAACAATTAACCATGTATATTTCATAATAAAAACACATTTTAGATCTAGTTTACATGTAAATAAAAAACCATATAAATAAAAAACCACAATATATATAAATTTCTAAATTTGGTAATTTATGTACATAATTGGTTACATTTGTTTCTATGGATATATTTATCTTCAATAATATATTATTACAGGTGTACTCTGGTGAGTATCAATGTGACATGTGCAAGATCTACTGTTCCAGCACTCGGAAGATGTACAAGCACATGAATACTACACATAACTTTAAATTCTCCTGTCAGATGTGCAGCTTGGTGTGTTACAGCAGGTGCCTGTTAATAATATACATACAACTATTCTAGGCGGCCCTAGTTCTCTAAATTAGTGGGTATATTTGTACTTTATTCAATTGAGGATGGAGAAAATGTAATACTAATACATAGTTCAATTCTAGAACTAAAGAAAAAAAGAATATTTTTCAAATAAATATAATAACCGAAAAATTAAAAAAAAACATCTACATAGTTTTTGTGCGGGTCACTGACCTGTCACAAAAAACAACAGCTTACATATGTCGAACATTACTAATAATTCTGAAGTATATAAGAACTTTTGGTACTAAAACAAATAAATTCAATCTATACTTACTCATTGATCCCACAAAATTATCACCTATATGGTAAAATATTTGCAACATAATATGCTAAAAAATAACTGACTACAGATAAAATTGTAAGTAAAACAAAAATCAACAGGGGAGTTATTAAAAATAAATGCAGGAGTATGGAAAGTCTTATAAAATTAAGTATCGTCTTTGCAAACAAATGACCAATTGTAGTGTTTTTTTTTAAATTAATTATACAAAGAACTATTCATTTTTAATATATTCGTGTTTTCTTTTAGTTTTTGTATTTGTGCAAAATAAAAAATATCATATCATATAAACTAAATTAATTAAACTTAAATCGTTTGTATTAAAATAATGTATAACTAGCAATTACACTAGTGTCCTCTTAGAGTATTGTCATATTATTAATAATTACATTTTTGTATACTCAAAAAAAATATTTTAGACTGAAGTAGGTTAGCTTTTATACCACTAATTGTACAATTTATATTTTTAATGATTTAAGGAACTTATTTAATTATATACAAATTATATTTTAGTAAATATAATAACAAAACTGTTTTAAATTTTAGAGGACAAGCAAGATCTCATTATCAATGGCACAAAAATGTCACATATTCGTGTCCGCACTGCACTAAAATATTTACGTAAGTACAAAAAATAATTATATTTTCATGTGTTTGTGTGTAAAATATATATTGCTGGCCGTCTATTCAATAACTTATCTTAACAAAAAGTATTTATAGACACATTTATATGTAGTAAAAAAATACTTTTTAATATACTTTTTAATTATAACAAACGCGTTTTTAATCTGCAAATACTTATTCTCAATTTATATTTAATATAAAATATTAATTCATATACATATAAATTCATATGTACTCACAAGTTATAATGTAGTAGTAAATTATATAAAGGAAAATATTTGTTTACATCTGGAATAAGCATTACTTTGAATTATAAAGTGGTATACATAAACGCAATGTATTATAATATTTGGTATAAAAAAAGACTTATTATATATTAATATTGATTCAGGAAGCAGTCAACGAGGTTAACCCACATCCGCATCAAGCACCCGTCTACTTACATCTGTAACATCTGCGGCCACAGCTACGTGAGTGAGGCCGGACTGTACTGCCATAAGAAGATCGCACACAGCGCTGAGGTACGATGTTTTAAAACAACTTATGTACTAGTAACTAGAGAATCACTCAGGGTTACTAACTAATTAGTTTGTTATAAATTAACATTATTTTTTAATAAGGTGAAAAAAACAATACTACAATAAATAGTACCTCGAATTCCTAATGACGTTTCTTGTACAAAATGGTAAAAATTTATTCACTTGGTCAGTATAGACATTTTTATTTTATATTTAGTAAATACATAACATGTAGGTGAAAGAAGCTAAGGATAACTCAGCGCACGTTTATTGATAGCGCAAGATGTTGTTTGAACATTTGATATTTAATTGGTGGGAATTCGTTTTTTAATTTTAATAAATTGTTTTGTGGATGAATAAACATTGTATTGATTAAGAATTATGTGTATCTGTATGTAATGAAATACATTAGTTTTCCGTGTATATTGTAGGAGATAAAGGTGCAGGAGCAGCCGGCGCCCTGCGTGTCTCTGTACTGCGGCGACTGCGACGTGCAGTTCACCAACCAGAAGGCCTTCGACACGCACTTCGGCTCCTCCAACAAACACGCCGATACTAACGTGTGAGTATATTGTTGAGGTTATATATACAATTAAATTATTAACAAATTTAATTAATTATTTTTGCTATTTTTAATGTTTATTTATGATAAGAGCGATTCATAAAAAATGTACTTTATTCTTCAACCACGTATCTTCAGCACCTTTATATTTTACAGTCATTTATTATCTGTACTTGATATGTTTTAGTGTGGTAATTGTACGAGTTAGTAAATATTAGAATCATCATTAAGATAAAAGCTGAATCCATCCCGTGCTTGTAATATTATAATACTACTACTTTTATAAATCGTTTTCGATGTATTATTTTATTATTAATTATTTTTTCTGTAATGAGGAGTATAATAAGAGTATTATAATTATTATAATAATACCCACAGATCTACCAAACCGTCCCGCAATAAAAAGCGTCCAGGTCGATCTCGCGGGCGACCACGTGTCGCCTCCGACGTACTTAACACAGGCGTCACCAGCGCCTCGCACTGCGAGATAGTGAGTACACACATATATCACTAGCAGATTGGTTCCGTATTACTGTTCTAACCAGTGACGTAGCTATAGCCGTGTTAATAACATACATGCATACCAGACCCCGAACGGTTCATTGTACAGTCCAAACCCCCCCTGCCCCCTCCCCCTACACCTTCCTTCCAATAAATTATGATACAGGTTCCGTCTTAAGCACTATTAAAATTGATTCTAACTGACATGTCGTTCAAGTATGTACCAGCAAACAAAATTCTGCACTAAGGGAAATAATTATTGACAAATAAATGTAATAATTTAATCATTAATGTCTTCTTAGTGTCAACAATATCTATCGAACGACGTGCAGGCGAAGCGCCACTACGAGACGGAACACCCTGGAGCCACCTACCTCAAGAGATATATGTGTGATATCTGTGGACACACTACCAAGGTGACACAAACACATTTACACACACTAATATAACATACGAGATACAAAGACACATGTGTGAGGTTATATTACATTATTTACTTCACCTATTAGGTCAAACAGATACCAACAATAGTTAATATTTAAAACAAATCCTCTAATGAATAATCTGACAAAACCTACTGATTTATTTAGTAGTAACGATTTAACTGAATCTCCTGTTTAACAGCAATACGCGAACCTCTTAGTACACATGCGGACACACACGCAAGAAAAGCCGTACTCGTGTCCGCACTGCCAGCGACGGTTCAGTATGGTCAGCAACAGAGACAGACATTTAGTGGTATGGACTGTATTATGCATTAGTTATAATGCAGAGTATTTTATTATTTAAGTAAGGCTAAAGTAAAATTCAAGTTCATTACTTCAGTATTTATATTAGCTGCCCTCTAAGAACCCCAATTTATAATAAAATATGTATTTAAGTATTGAAGTATTCGTAATTATTTTCCAATTATAAAAAATATTTAAATCTCTGAAAGACCGAAAATTTTTAATGATACATTTATGTAAGAAAGTACAAAAATAATAAATGGTTATTATTTACACTTCAATCTTCATAGTTGATATAATAGTATATCAGACAAGTAACATAAATCCAGGTACACACTGGCGAGAAGCGCTACCAGTGCCAGCACTGCAACCGACGCTTCACACAGAGCAGTGCCGTGAAGCTTCACATTCAGACCGTACATATGAAGATACCCTACGCGCCCTGGAACAAGAAGAACCGCAAGCGACGGCAGGAGGGACTCGCCCCCTCCCCGCCCCCCGCCACCCCCGCCGCGCCCCGCCTCGCCCCCGCCGGCACACTACCACATAAGGTGCTACTGGACACCGGGAACTACCTCAGTGCGTACATCACTTATAATGAGTAACACGTAGGCAGTTCGTTTTCCTCTCATACCTTCCCCCTCCTCTCTCCTTCCCCATTTAAGGGATGGATCAGAATATATTGCATTTTTTTTTTACATGAATTCATACTTTTTAACACTAATAATGCATTGCCTTTTATTTTAAATTCTACATAAATCACAATATTTTTTTTATATTGTAGAAAATTGAATCTTTTATTTAAATTGTAAATACTTCAGGATGTGATGTCCTTCTAAAAAATATTTTATCATCAATTGCAAGAGATATTGGTATATTCTATTCAAAGATTGCATTTAGTTATGTGTTCTTCACAAATTATTTAAATTGTATAATTGTTAAATTGGTAATCAATTAATTTTATATTTATTACATAATAATGAATTATTCTCATTTTTTATATATCAATGTATTGAATATTTTGCAGTTTTACTATGTATTTGAGTAAGTGTATTTCAAAGTATTGATTATATAATTAAGATTTGTATATATACATTAAAGAAGACTTATGTACTTAGTAAGTTATATATCTACTTTATATAAATTTAATAAATAAAAAAAAAGTTTAATACAAATGTATGAGTTATAAAGCGTAGCTTATTTTAAATAAACCTCCCAAGGCTATAGTGCACTGTTTTGAGGCTTTGGAGTACAGTAACGTATTTCGCAAACTATCATTTGTTTAATAAAGCTAATTTATTATTGAAATTTTTCCATTAAAAAAAAACTGAATACTGAACTGTGTTTAGGCATTTTTCTATCCTAATAGTTTTATTTTAGATATACTGGCTGTTAAATTATTTATATCTATGATCAAGATTCTGCTTATAATATAGGTATTTTTTAATAAAACATTTTCAATACATTTTAATTAATTTATGGTATTGTTTTATTTATTAACTGTGTAAGGGTTAGTTATTCTGCATATATTTTACGAGTGGGGTTCAAGAACTAAATATATTTTTCTTTGGAGGAAATTTTAAAGAAAAATCAAATAATTTCAATAACATTTATTGCGAACATTCATAACAATTAATTACCCAAATAAACTAGAAAACTGATTATTGTCGCTTACACAAACTTTAAGCACGCTGTATATTGCCAAAACATTATAATTTGAGCTTTAACTTATCCAAATTTATACAAATAAAAATATAACAATATAATATATAAATTAATATCACAATATGTGAGCTCTTTAATAACATCAGATCCAAATAAAAAACACATATAGGAATGTTTGTAAATACTTTAAAAGCTAAAATGCATCTAAAAGGAATTGACGGAACTGTCTACTGCAGTAGAGGTATTTTTTGGTTGAGCTACCAGTTGCCTTCTACCTCATAGACCCTTGTTGAAGTAAACTTCTTTTATTTTTGGGTAGTTCCTTTTCAGTGAATCCTGAAAATAAAAGATATATAATACAGTATTCTTAATATTGTGGGTCTGATGTTTCAGTACTATACACATTTGTGCAAGAGAGATAAAGATAATTTTTTTAAGTGGAATCAATCAAACAGTACTTAACAAAAATACACAAAATAATGAGAAAATTATAATAATAAGAAATTATGTATTTATGTCCAATTCTAGATTTAAGCACTCTACTCTTAATGAATATTTTGTTGACCTCTAAACATTTATTTCTCTCTCTCTACTCAATAAACTACCTACCCTGAGTTCTGGGTCCAAGCTATCCACAGACATGGAGGCTCTCTGGTCGAAAATAGCACAACACAATGGAGTGGCGAAGGTCACGCACAGACCCACCAGGAACAACTGGAACGGTATCACCATCATGGGGCGACGACAGAACAGACCTCTACGAGTTGCCATGTTGGTGATGAGGGGAGTCACCGCTGCAAAACAACATGGAGGTTACTTCAAGTCTTATTACTGACAAATTAATAATTCATTTACAATTCACACCCGGATCGATATAAAATTGAGATTGCTCCTGAATATTGAACAAACTGATCATTTACAATCTATTAACAGTGTAATAGATTGTAATTTAATAATAATATTAGC